>JAQZBX010009278.1:0-37255 GCA_029593785.1 Cabassous unicinctus
GTGGGGAGGAGCGCCTGAGAGTCCTCGTGGGGGGGGTGTAGAGCAGAGCCCTGAGTGGACGGCAGCAGCGGGGCCCTAAGGCTCTCCTGGCCGCGGCCGCCTGTCCAGTGGCATCGCACGGGGCGCCACGGCCTTTGCGCTCTGACTTGACGCCCCTGCTCGCCTGCGTGGGAGGAAACTGAGGTCCCGAGAGGCAGACGACTTGCTGGGGGACACACAGACAGCTGTAACCACAGGGAAGGGACTGAGGCGAAACGGGAGAGCGAGGGAAAGCGAGCCGCGGCGCCCCTGCCCCTGCCGCCGGCCCCTTCCACCGTGCAGGGTCGGTCCGGCGGTCCCTGCCGCCTCCGTTTGCCATCAGCACTGAGAAGGACCCACCGACTCGGCTGCACCCTGCGGCGTCCTGTGGGCACCTGGCCAGTCACTGGATTTCCACACTACCGCCACTGTGTCCTGTCCTGGAAAGGCCACACACGCAGCACGCCTGCGAGCCACCTGGCCCGCAGCCTTGCCAAAAGGGGCCGTGTCAGTCCCCGGAAGATATTCCCCGGGCCTCGGGGGAAATGATTCCCAGGTAGTCCTTACACTGTTGGTCACAAAGGAAGACTAGTAAACACGATTTTCCACACCGACGCAGGAAGTGATGGCCTGTGGGTTAAACGTGGAATGATTCGCATTCACATTTAGCTATAGGACGCGTTGTGCAGTCCAGTGTACGCACTGCCCACGCCGCTGGCGAGGCGGCGCAGGAGGCCCGGCAGTGCGCAAGCCGGATGGCCCACGCTCATGGCGTGCTGCCTCACGTGTGCATCAGCAAGGAGAGGCACGACTGCGGGCCTCCTCTCCCCCTTCTCTCTCAGGGGTCTCTGAGCCAGCGGGGACTGGGAATAGGACTGTGCAGAGCCTTTGGCCAAGTTGCACAGCCCATCTCTCCTGGCAGCCTGCCTCACCTGTCCAGGTGACGAGGCCACCACACCTGTCCAGGTGGTGAGGCCGCCACACCTGTTGATGAGGCTGCCTCACCTGTCCAGGTGACGAGGCCACCACACCTGCTGGGACCCTGCTCACCATTGTCCAGAGCCTTCGGGGCCCTGGGACACCCTTGCACACAGATGCAGGTTTGGGTTGAGTCCCTGAGCTGCTCCTTCTTGGTGTGACCCCACAGATTGATTTGCTTATTTCAAAATGAGATTAAATTGCACACTCCATAAGTTAAAGCCTTGAGAATATTAGCAGCAATGGCTTTGGATGCTTTAAACTCTCCATTAGATCCGCACACACTTATATAGGACCTGAGTTTCTTATCAGAGACGACCCTGGACTCGGGGATACCGAGATAAACCCAGCATAGTCCTTACCTAAGAGGGGCCCTGGCAGCCCACCCCTCCTGCCGCAGCAGGGCTGCCTTCTCCTTTCCCTTTCGCACCACTCCCCTGTCACAGGAAGGTGCCACTTCCACGTAGTCCACACGCATCACTGGGTGAGTAGGAAGCAAAAGGGGGGGCCTCTGAGGAAACCGGGGAGAGATTGTTGCCCGAAGGTCATGGAATCTGCCCCTCGGCTGGGCCGCGGGGTGTGGGGCCAGAGGGCCTTGCTGAGCGTGGGTCTCCGCCCTGAGAGACCCGGGGATAGGAGGGGCCCAGCGGGGGTCCCCCCTAACTGGACAGATGCCTGAAGACAGCTCTGGCTGATGCGGGGGCATCCCAGGGTCTCCCCACGCGTCGCTATGTGCTGGCGTTTGCCCGCAAGGTGATGCCTCGGGAGAGATGACTCCTCTCAACAGCGTGGAGACCAGGGGTGCATGGAGGGTATGCGG
Organism: Cabassous unicinctus; assembly: GCA_029593785.1. Taxonomy (NCBI): domain Eukaryota; kingdom Metazoa; phylum Chordata; class Mammalia; order Cingulata; family Chlamyphoridae; genus Cabassous; species Cabassous unicinctus. Next base: position 1,817 of record JAQZBX010009278.1, read on the forward strand.
GACAGAGCCACTTTGGGGCCGCGCGCCCTTGCATCTGTCGTGCTCCAGCACTGCTGGTCTGTCTGCTTTCGTATCTCAAAGGAGCCCCCGCACCCACCACAGGGCCCTGCCCCTCCCTCTACCCTTCCCCAAGGAGCTCCTGAGCTGCCGTCAACTCAGCCATGCAGGGCGCCTATCCAGCCGCCTTCCGCAAAATGCTGTGTGCTTTATACTGTATGCTGGAGACTGTGTGTGATATCCTGAGTATAGATGCTGCACACTTTATACTATATACTAAATAATCTATACTAATATATAGTATACACTAGGTACTATTTACTATATACTGTATACTCTACACTAAATACTATATATTATATAGTAAATAATCTGTTTTACTAAATACACTAGGTACTATTTACTGTATACTTTATACTGTATGTTTTATACTACATACTAAATACTGTGTACTATATACTGAATATAAATACTATATGCTTTATACTGTATACACTAAATACTATATATTATATACTAGATCTGTACTACTAAATACTATACACTAGGTACTCTATACTTTATAACTGTATACTTTATACTATATACTAAATGCTGTATATTTTATACTATATACTACTGAATATTAAATACTGTATACTAGTTTATACTGTATACTATATACTTTATACCATATACTAAATACTATATACTTTATACTATATACTAAATAATCCATACTACTTAATACTATACACCAGGTACTATTTACTAAATACTTTATACTGTATACTCTATATCAAATACTACATACTTTATATATACTGAATACTAAGTACTAATGCTTCATGCTGTATAACTGTATAGTTTATACTATATACTAAATGTTATGTACTTTGTACTATATAATAAATACTAGGTACTATATCCTGAGTATAAATATTACATACTTTATACTAAATAATCTGTACTACTAAATACTATGTACTATATACTGTATACTTTATACTGTATTCTATATACTCCATACTAAATACTATATACTTTATACTATATACTAATCTATACTAATATATACTATACACCAGGTACTATTTACTGTGTACTGTATACTGTATGATCCATACTAAATACTATATGCTTTATACTAAATAATCTATACTATTAAATACTATATACTAGGTACTATTTACTTTAAACTGTATGTTGCATATTTTATACCATATACTAAATACTGTGTACTATATACTGAATCTAAATATTATATACTTTATACTATACACTAAGTAATCTATACTACTAAATACTATATGCTAGGTACTATATACTTGTGGCAGTTTGATATTGTTTATGAATTCCAAAAATAGGTTGGGTTATGTTTGTAGACTGGTCTGTCCCTCCAGGCATATTGGATTATATTGGACTCAGAGGTTTCACTTTTACTTGATGAAATAATAATTACTTTATACTATATACATTATGCTCTATACTAAGCACTACATTCTTTATACTTTATACAATATGCTACATACTGCTCACTATACGCTCAATGCTATGTGCTATATCCTGTACATTTTATGCTAAAGACTATACACTATACATTGCATACTGTTTTTTTTCCTTCATTGCATAGCATTTATCACCATTCCTTAGTATATGTAAATGAGTCTGGTTATTTGGTTAAATATCCTTCTTCTCCCAAAGATAGATCAACAAGGCAAAAACCATGTCTGTGTTGTTTCCCATTATGTCCCCAGAGTGTCAACACATCTCTCTCAAATGATGAATGATGATCTTCTGAAAAAGAGTAATTTTGAGATTTCTGAAGAGGTGGTGTGTAGACTGATGGAAATTTGGGGAAGGATAACAGCTGGGGTAAAAATGAAAAGGCAGAAATGAGCACATAACAGGTAGCACTGAAATTTCTGTTTAAATCTACCTTTAGGAGATAATGTCTTAAGAACAGTGATTTTTACCGGCTTCCTTTTCTGTAGTGGGCAAAGTCCTAAATTTTTATGCAAAGATGATTAAAACAAAGTCTTACTGGTGAACAGATGCCAATGTAGAAAAGAGTTTATTTGGTTCATAGTATTTGGAGCATTAAAGTTTTTTCAGTTTACAGTATTTGGACTATTAGAGTTTATTCATTTTATAGTATTTGGAGCATTAGAGCTTATCCAGAGTATCATATTTGGAGTATTAGAGCTTATTCAGTTTACAGTATTTGGAGTATTAGAGTTCATTCAGTTATAGTATTTGGGCTTTTTAGATGTATATCCTCAGAATGAAAATCATTTCAAGATATTTCCCTCTAGGAGTAAGGGTGTGTGTATTTATCTGAAACAAAACTATTTAACAAGGGAATATGAACAAAAGAAGAAGAATTCAACAAATTAATCTACAGGACTACATCTAAGAAACTTGTCTTCAGTAATTCAGATTAATCTTTATGCTGAATTTTATAAATGTTTCCAATTATGAATTGCATACTTGCAGTTTGCCCTATTACATTTCTTCTGTCCCCATTCTCTGCCTCTAGATCTTCCTCGGACCTTGAAATATTTAAAACAAATCGTCAATACATCCTTAGAAATTCACTGAATGGAATTTTCATCAACCATTTGCCCAGTTTATCTTCTCAAAGAATTTAACTCAGGGTCTTGCATCGTAATTAAAGGAAGGGTATATTTCAGGGAGTCGGCAAATGTCGAGGACAAAAGCCAGTTGCTACACAAGATGCTCCTTGCTGTTTCTCCAAACGGACCCTCTCTTGTTCCCTGTGACCATCGAAGGCACAGCTGGCCTGCGTGGGGGGTCTGCCTGAGTAAGGGCTGTGCCTGGCCAGGCTGAGGCCCCCTTCCGTCCTGCCTGACGCTGCAAGGGGGTGTTGTTCAAATCGCGTTCTCTGGGCCGTAGAGATAGTTAGCGATTAAAGACAGGACTCCTGCTCCAATTAGTTCAGGAGCTTACCACATAGCAAATTTTCCTCTCGGAGATTCATATTAGATTAAAAACTCTGAAGGATTCTACAATTTTTAGCAAATCTTGTCCTAAGGTGAAATAATAAAGCATTAAGGAAAAACACTCCAGGTACCGAGAACAGAAGTAATAGCAGTTCCATGTTCCCCTGTCTTCTCCCCAATGTTATATAATGAATAAATATTAAGTGAGGGAGAAAAATATGTTAGTGATAATTTAAAAATATCTGTGCATGATAGAACAGGTAAAACTCCATAATGGCAGAAAAATACTTCAATTGATCAGTATTTGAAAAGGGATGAGTATTGGCTATTGATCAAATATTAAATTTGGGGGAAATCTCATCTTCCCCGTTGGTTATAAAGGTTATGTTCTTTGATACCTTTGCAAACTACCATTCATCCCTCATCTTTTTGCCTTTAAAACCTACTAAGTATATGCCTTATCCTAAATGATTGTTTCTTTTAAGAAACATTAATGGATACCAAGTTTGTGGTAGATATAAATTTCAGATCAGAGGTCGATGAAAAATAAATTGTGACACTTTTAAGGATTTTGTAATGAAATCAAGGGAAAATAATATGGATTAAGGATTTCTTGTGTTTGTTTATATATATAATAAAAGCTGAAAAGATCAGATCAGAACTGAGGTCAAAAAATATCTTGATTGTTTTTCTGAAGGTGAAAAAGAAAAGCTTTGAGACTTTCCTAATCCTGGGGCGATAGGCTGCCTAGCAGAGAAAACGAGAAGGCTTCAGTGATATGCGTTATTGCTTCAAATGTTGACCAGTAACTCAGGGAGGTTCTTTCTTTTTGTGAAAGAGAATATCATATTTTCCCAAAGTTCTGCTAATACCAGATATTATGTGTTTTTACCTTCCTCTTTCCAGGATGTATTTAGCAATAGCTACAGAGTGCTTGGCATTGTCTCTGTGACATAATACAACCTCGTTTTATATAGTGCATTATTTTTATGACATACCACATTGTTGCTTCCAGTGGCATTACCATCCAAGTAGGGCTGGATATTGTCATTACTCCTGGAGGGAAAAAGCAGCTTCTCTCTTAGGCTGACATCTTAAACTGTATTTCCGGTGATGCACTGAAAACATTAAAATCTCATTATACCAAAGAGTCTTTCTCCTAGGACATTCTGTCCCAGTGTTTGTAAAGTCGACTCCAAAGAATTAGATCAGATTATTTTGTCTAATAAAACATCTTTTTGCCCATAGGTGTCTCTTTGTAATAATGATTGTAATCAGTAATTTTCTATTTGAAAGTTGTCTTTCGGATATCTTCTCTCAGACAGAAAGTAATTAAAAGACCATGTCAATGGAGAATATTTAACTGTGTGAAAAAAAGATACTATAATTAGGAAATTCTCTACAGTAATAAATCTTAGAATTGGGGGGAAAAATTCACCATTTAGGGTCCATCCTTCTAACTACTGCTGTTTTCAAAACATGTTAAGTAAGGTTGCGGGGGGGGACCCTCTTGCCCTTCCACTGCTCTACCCTGCCCCTAAAACAGCAAGTGTCTGGCTGCTAACGGGGGAAGCACAGTTTTCTTTTCCAAGCTAAGTCCAATCCTTACTGTCTTCCAAGGGAGATGAATATGCATATCAAAAGAAGCAAGAAAACCCAAGCAAACGTAGAGGCACCCACCATGTTGTCAGTGTCCTGAGAGAGTGGAAGTTCAGAGCACCCAAAGCACCTGCTCAGCAGGGGTGGGCACCGTCCAGGAAGAAGCAGGCGTCGTTAATCAGGAGAAGTGTGCTCCAGAAAGAGAAGGCAGGTGAGAACGGCAGAGAGGAGAGCCAGGGAGGACAGAGAGAAGGAGGAGAGTTGGGTCCAGGAGGCATTATTTCACCATCACCTTCCACAGAAATTACCTCTCCCTCCTGGGATCTTATCATAAGAAAGAGGCTACAGACCCTCCCTTTTCAGGTTCTGCCCCTTGAATTTCCCTGGCCCCGGCGTATCTTTCCTGGCACGTCCCTCCTTCTCTGGACCCCTGCCCCCTCCCCCAGCCTCAACCCCCCCAGTCTGAGCACACCTGTCCCCTGCCTGCTCTGCTCACCGACCACTGTGCCCACCCAGCCCCTTGGGGGTCTCCTTTCTGCTCCTCCAGGGGCCTGAACTGGAGAATCATCAGCTTCCCTTGCTTCCTGCTCCATCCACCATTCCAGAATTCTGCTGGCTCTGCAGAACCCAGACTTTGAAATTACTTTGTTTTGTCCATTTTCGAGGATGTCTGCTTTTTGTTTGTCTGCTCCATAGAATCTGTTTACCGTATCCCGTCCTTTCCATCCTCATGGCCCGCAGGTCAGGCACATACCTTCTCACACCTGCCTCCCAGCTGGGTCCCCACTCCTGTCGCTCCCCACCACGGATGCATATAAACCTTCCAGCTCAGCTGGCATGCGCTTTGCATTCTCTCCCCCCTGCTGACTCGCCCACAGAAATCAAGACGCAGTTATAGAGAACGTGCTGTGGGCTGCTCAGAGCCCTGGGTAGATGAGGCCATGAGAAAGTATACTCCTGCCCACAGGGACTTTTGGTTTAGGGTGGGTGGCAGCTGGTAAACCCAAGTTACTCCCAATGGGACAAGTTCCAAAAGGCCTTGAAATGCCTTCTATCATTTTCTAGTACTTTCATGGAAGCTTATGTATTTTAAACTTGAAGATAAATTCCTCATGCCACTTTTTATTAAATTCCTTACTCTATTTCTTTAAGAAAATAGAATTGTTTCTTTTGCTTTGACCAACAACTAATGTTATGATATTTCATAATTTGAAAGTAAGTATACCTTTTAATTCAGTTTTAGATTTCTGAACCCAATTGTCTTGGGATTCAGAGAAAATATATTTCCCTTGGACCATAGAGGTTCTCTAAGTAAAGTATATGGATTTGTAAACTAACATTTGGTTTAGTTCAGTTCAGAAGTTAAAAGAAAATTGTCAAAAGGAAATGTTTGTTTTGTCAACAAACATGTGAAAGGGTTGCTCTGTAGTCACTGCAGGGAAGACAAATTTACTCTTTTTGAAAGAATGACAGAACGCTTGGTTGTGAACTTTGTGTAGATTCCAAGGTCCTAAACTCGTAGTTACCCTTCCTTGGAAGAAAGTTAAGTTTCTCAGGGGACAAGTATTCTGAGAAACATTTGAGATCCAGAAGGGTCATAGGTCCTGACAAATAATACCTTCCAAGATTGCCCCCAAATCCTTGGCAGCATTTTGATAAACACTTGAATTTTATTGGAAATCTCTCGTGGACTCTTTCAGTTACTGAACAACTTGGAGACGTGGCCTTAAAGCGTCCACTTAGGAAAATAAAAAGGTGGATTTCTTCCGAGTATTCACTCTGCTTCTTTATTAATCTCCCAGAAAAAGAATCTCTCCCCCGAGCTCTCAGCTTTGTGCCCCCTCCTCTCCATCCCCCGCCTGCTGCAGTGGGAATATCCAGGCAGTGGTGGCGCCATCTTTAGTGACAATTTCATTTTTCCAGGCTCTCCTGTTTGATCATCTGCGTTAGACTGGGAGTCCTCAGAGCATACTTGTACCCGTTAGAGACTTCTGTTTTATAGATTTTTGAAATATAGTGATTTTATTGCCTTATATTTATTTAACATTATGTCAATGTAGATGCTACCTCTGCTTATTCCATAGAGAGGACAGCACGGAAGTTGGAAAGAAAACCTTTACTGTGAAATATTTTTGTTATATCTCTTTATGTAGAATTTGTGAAGTACTAATATTGGAGTCAAATACGTGATTGTCAGCAGGAAAATAAACACATCTGCCCTGGATCCTGGGCTCTTTGCTTTAGGATTTCTTTAGACCACAGACTAATACAAGGAAGAGTGCAAAAAGGGGTCTTGAAGTGGTTGTTTAGCTCCCTCAAGAGCGAATTGCAGGGTGAGACCACTTGCCCTTACTTGGCTGCTGCAGAGAGGTAAACTGAGGCTCATGGTGAATTTGACAGGCAGTGCATCCCATTTGTATTGACATGGTGCTTTTCTGGCAGAGGGATGTGACCACACTGGATCCCCGAGCTTCACAATCCAGGAAAAAAGGCTGGATATGGACAACTGGCTCCCAGGGTGACAGCCTCGACGGCCCTCTCTGAGTGGCACCTGAGGATGCAGAGGAGTTGCTGAAATTGGGGTGCATTCCCTGCACACATGTCAATTCCAAAACTAGCCTTAAAACCTGGTGTGGCAGTTTGATATTATTTATGAATTCCAAAAAGAGATACAGAATATGTTTGTAAACTTGTCTGTTCCTCTGTGTGTGACACCCTCCTCTGATTGTATTAAACTCAGCTGAGATGTCTTTGATTAAACTATGTTAGGTTTAAGGATTTGATTTGACCACTCAGTAGGGTGTAACTCATTTTAAGTCCCTGTCCCTTGGTGGGTGCCTTAGTCAGCCAAAGCGGTGCTGATGCAAAGCACCAGAACTCTGTTGGTTTTTATAAAGGGTATTTATTTGGGGTAGAAGCTTACAGTCACAAGGCCATAAAGAGTCCAACTCAAGGTACCATAAGGTACCTTCTCACCAAAGTCTGTTGCCATGTGTTGAAGCAAGATGGCGGGCGATGTCTGTGAGAGTTCAGCCTTCCTTCTTCCTCTTAAGGCTCTGTGGCCTCAGCTTCTTCTGATCTCAGCTGTGGGCTGGCATAAGGCTCATCTCTCTCTCCCCACGGCTGGTTTCTTTCCGGGCTCAGCTGCTCTGTTCTCTTTACAAGGTCAGCTATAGATTATCAGGCTCATCTCTCTTCCTGGGGCCTCTGCCATGTCTTATGAGCTATCTCCTTTCCTCTGTGTATCTTCTTTGTGTGAGAGTCTGTTTTATCAGCCCACCAAGGGGTCTGGGACTCAACGCTGACCTGCACTCTAATGACATGGTTAAATCAAAGCCCTGATCTTAACATAATTTAATCAGACATCTCAGCGGAATCTAATACAATCAAAGGGTTCTCACACTCAGAGGAACAGACCAGTTTACAAACATAATGTATATCTTTTTTTGGAATTCATAAATAATCTCAAACTGCCACAGTGGGCTATATAAAAGGACACTCACTCTAGAAGACACACAGAAGAAGATATGGAAGAGGAGAGAATTTGGTCATTTTGGTCCTGCCATGTGACAAAATGGAGACGGCTCAAACAGCTAAAGACCCGGGGAGAGCTGAGCCATTCGCCTGATAGTTTGCAGCTGAGGAGACCAGAGCCCTGAGCAGATGAGAAGGCCCAGAAAGAAATGAGCCCTCCAGCCTACAGCTGAGATTGGAAGAAGCTGGGCCCACGGAGCCTTAAGAGGAAGAGGAAGGCTGAACCCTCGCAGAGATCAGCAGCCATCTTGCTTCAACACGTGGCCATGTCTAATGAGTGGCGACAGACTTTGGTGAGGAAGTACCTCTTATGGTACCTTGAGTTGGACTTTTTAGGACCTTGTAACTATAAGTTTTTATGCCAAATAAATACCCTTTATAAAAGCCAACAAATTTTTGGTACTTTGCATCAGCACCTCTTTGGCTGACTAACACACCTGGATTTAGCATTTCCTCCTCCAGTTTCCTTGTCTGTGTAAGTGGCACCACTGACCACCACCCCACTCCCTCCTCTCCGGCATGCACACCCCACACCCAACACACCATGGAGGCCCGGGTTCCGCTAGAGGAGGCCCCTCTGATTTGGGGTCTGCCCTGACCACCCCACTCCTGGATTAAGCCCTTCCATCTTTCCCCAGATGTCGAGCTAGACTGCAGGGTGCCCTCCAAGTTCCTTCCCCGCTGTCTGTACTCTGCCCAGATGAACTTTTTTGGTTTCATTTTGAACTATTTCAGCCAGACAAATAATATTGACGATGTAGAAGACACTCAGCATGAAGGGAACAAAATAAACAGAGGCGCCACGGAATCTTGTTACCTACCCTCAACTGAGTCTTACAAATTCTCTGGAGGTAATTATTCTCCTGAATGTGGTGTTTACAAGAATGCTTTTTCACAAAAGCAAAACTGGTCATGTTACGCCTCTGCTTAAACCCTTCAAGGTTTTCTCATTGCTTTGAAAAAATGTCCCCAACCTTTGCTTGATGGGCATGACCTTTTGCGACGTCTGTCCCTATCACACACCATCCTCTGTGAAGCCCAGAGAATGGCATTCTGCCCCTCTAAGGCTAATACTGTCAAAGATAAACTGAGTCATTAAAAAAACTTTTTAGTTTATTTGGACAACAATTTGTGAATCAAGCAGTGCCAAACCAGAAGTGGGAAAGAGCTCTGCTGAGTGGCAAGGTGGAGCTGATAGAGGGCCAGTGTGGAAGCAAGCCAGGAAGTGTTCTGACTGGCTGAAGACACCTTTCCATTTTACATGGGGTGGGGGTCTTACAGAGTGGGGAGCACAATCCACTAGTTAGTGTGTGTGCCTGGCCATTCTGATGAGCTTGCGCTCTAGGAGCCAAGCCAGCTTATCACCAGGTGTTCTGTAGGGTATGTTGAGCTGTTCGTTTTCTCAGAGAGCCCCTGCAGATCGATTGCTTTTGTCTTCTGGAAAATCCTTCTCAGAAAGGAGCCCCTGGCAAGGCCCAGTGCAGGTGGTCATTCTGTTCTTAGCGATGCTACGTCAGACATGGGAAGCACCCAGTGACGAGGTGTGCGTGATGAACCAATGATGGCGACCACCATGCTTGACTCATCCACAGGAAAGGTGGTGGGCCGCGCCCTTCCGGGTCTGTAACGGGCTAAGAGAGTGGACCAGGCTCGGGGGTAGACGGGACTGTAACCCGCGGTAACTGGATGTGATTGGACCATCTGAGCAGAGGGATGCAACTCTCAGGCGTAATCGGATCTTCTGGGGCAGGAGAGACTCAAAGGCAGGTTCCCAGAAGAGAAGGCATTTAAATCAAAGCTTGAAGGATGAATAGGGCTTTTCAGGCCACAGAAGGAGGGGAACAAATTTCAGACAGAAAAAGCAGCTTGAAAAAATGGTTAAAACCTGGTGGAACTCAAGGAGAACTTCGGGGCACATGCAGTGGACAGGTGGGAGGTAACGCTGATGTGCCAGGCAGTGACCAGACCATGGAGGACTTTCTATGCCAAGCTATGGCGTTTGGAAATTCAGGGGCTCTCATTCTCCAAACCTGCTTATTACTATAGACAAGAAATGAGGCCAAGCAGATTGTAGGAAGATGAGGAAATGGACCCACTGCTCTTTAATAATGTGTCTAAAAGGAGATAAAACAAACCCACAGTGTACTTTTTTACCAATTTCTCCTCAAATTCGGGGGTCTCTGGAGTGGCTGGATTTGAGGCCACTGGGTAATGGTGTTTGGAGTCTGTAGGCAGTGGCCATGGTGCTGCCGACACCTGGCCCCGCCTCGTGGTTCATACCTCCCATGTGGTCGTGTTGGAGTGCCACATCTTCAACACCCCCAGCTAGGCAAAGCCGCGGCGACCGCGCTCACAGGACATCAGCCCACCCTCAGCTGTAGCAGTGCGGTGCTGGCTTTGGGGGGAGCCTGTGTGGACCCTCAACCCAGGGTCAGTGAGCGCTAGCCACTGAAGGCAGTGCCCCTAGCCTCCCTCAACCCAAGCCGGTGAGCGCTAGCCACTCATGGCAGTGCCCCCAGCCTCTTGGTGGCACCAGCAGGGAACCTTTTCTTTAGCTTACAGAGGGTCACCCCCTCAAGAAAGGGGAAGTCCTCCTGTGGGATGACATGGGAAGTGTTTTCCAGAATTCAGAGCCAGGTGTGCAGTCACCTGCCAGCCTTTCTTTGAGAGGGTTTCAGCAGGAGGAGAGAGCTCCTGGTCACTCTGTACCTGGGAGGGTTTCCCAAGAGCAGCAGGTAGGAAGAAGGGAATGCAAAGGGTCGGCATCCAAGTGATGAACTCCAATAAATTCAGTCTACAGCTCCCCCATGCCTCCCATAACCCAAATTAGTGGAAAGGTTAAAGAGTTATTAATTTAGTAATAAAAATTTTTATGGGTATTATTGAACACTCGCGTCTGATTTAAAACGCACTTGCTCTGATTTGATTAAGCTCTGGGCACAGGTGGAAGAGGTGCTGTCCTGGCTTGGGTACGTTATACGGACCACACCCCACCCACAGCCACCTCGACTGCCCCACTCACGCTTCTGCGGGCACCACGGACAGTGGTCCATGGAGAAGATTCCTGCCAGCATGGCGAGCCTCTTAACTCTCCACTTTAGCAGACATGGAGTGAAATTTTCCAAAACCCATCCCCTCAGTTCTGATTAGTCTGAACCAGCTACATAAAAGTGGGTTTGCGACGTGGGCCATGCTGCTCTCCCACAGAGCGGCACCTCAGGGAACCAGGTGATGCAGTTACAGAAGAGTGGGCATGCCTTCTTGCAGGCGGCCTTTGAGAAGGGTCTCTTCAGCCAAAGGAGATGATAGCTTCGCTCCCTGAGCCATTTGGCACATATAAATGTAAAGGTGTTGGGGAAAAAATTTAAGAACCTCTTTCATTTGCCTTGGGGTGCAATATAATGCTGCAGCTGCACCTGAAAGACGTCTTTCTCCCTCCTATGGGCAAGCCAAGGAGCAGCCGTAGCTGGTCATCCACTCTCTCAGCTGGGCCCTGAGCGGCGGGTCCAGTGCCTGTCTCTTCTTTGCTCTCACACACGTCTCTGCCTCTGCAGAGTGGAGTGCTGCTCTCGTCAAAGCAGAGGCGAGCGAGAAGCAAGCGAGGCGCATTTGCAAAGAACTTTGCAAACTGCTTTACCTGGGTTGGATGGTCAGATGTTAATGCTTAATCGATGTAAAGATGTTGAGAAGGCAATGGAAAAATAACATCTCTAATGAAATAGCAAGAGAAGATGTTCGGAGACCTATTGATTGATGGCTGGAGAGAAATTTACCGATTTCTCTCTAATTTACGAACTCCCTAGAAGCAAGAAGAAATAGAAAGGAGAAATAGTCTATGAATTATTAATTCTTAAGCAAAGTCCTTCTAAAGGTTTTGCAAAATATTTTTCAGACTTATGAACTATTTGTGTGATCATTCTTTTATAGTTTGATTCTGAATTGTATTTCCTTCATGTTCTACAAGTTTCAATTTATCATTTACATGTCTTTAAAAAAGAGTGTTTTAGTTTCCTAGGCTGCCTAAAGAAGATACCATGACATGATTCAGCTTAGCAATGGGAATTTATTAGCTTACAAGCTTACAGTCTTGAGGCTGAGAAAAAAGTCCAAATCAAGGCATCATCAAGGCAATGCTTTCTTCTAGAAGACTGGCTGCTGGTGAATCCTTGGCTTCTCTATTACATGGCAAGACACATGGTGGTGTCTGCTGGTCTCTCCCTTCTCTTCTAGGTTTCGTTGCTTTCAGCTTCTTGATTCCTTGGCTTTTTCTCTCTGTGTGTGTTCATCCTGTTTATAAAAGATTCCAGTAAGAGAATTAAGACCCACCCTGAATGAGGTGGGTCATGCCTTAACTGAAGTAGCCTCATGAAAAGATCCTACTTACAAAGGGTTCATACCTACAGGAATGGATTAGAATTAAGAGCATGTTTTTCTGGGATATATACTGATTCAAACTATCAAAAAGAATATATTTTTTCTGCAATAAAACAATACAAAATGTGTAACCAATATAAAGAAATAATATAAAGACTAGGAAGAAAAAAAAAATCTCTCATTGTTTGCAGATGATATGATTGACAACATACCAAAAGCCCCTCCAAAAAATATACAAATAAATTATTATAATTAGTTTGGGAATTGAGCAAGGTTGCCAAATATGAAATCAATATCCAAAGTCAATTGCATTTCTGAATGCCACCACAAACTGTTAGAAAATGTAATGGAAAATAAAGTTTCCAATAACAATATACTCAGAAAAGCTGTGTAAAATAGAGTAAATCTAAAGTGGTGTGTATGAACTTTTGAGAAAATTAATAAAAAATTATTGAAAAGAATTTAAGAACACGTCAATCAATAGAGATATATTCCATGTTCATGGATTGGGTGACTCAAAATCAAAAGATGTGAATTCATCCCAAAGATTGTAGTTTCAATGCAATTTCAGCTGAAAACCTAACATGGTGATTTTATTTTTGCATGTGCATGTGCCTCTTGACAGACTAACCCCAGAGTTCAAAGGTAAAAGCAAGGTCCAGGGACAGGCACACATTCTTAGGGACAAGACAGAGCTGCTCTGGGCCCTGCTTACCAGGCACAGAGGTGGAGTAATAACACATTCTGGTTTCAACTCATGGATGACAACCTGACCCGTGCCGCAAAGCCAGATCCTACCTCGCCAAGGGAGGAAAATTAGATTCATGACTGAGTTGGGATTTCAGATGGGTAAAGAAGAAGGGGATCCCCTAAAATTGACCGTGATACTTGGCAGGGCGTAAGAGAAGCGCACAGTGCCCGTGCAGCTGGGTCCCCGTGTGTTGGTTGGTTTTGTTTCCCTCTCACTAAGCAATGGGGCAGGGGAGATTATGAACTAACGAAATTCCTAAGTTCTCATCGCAGGAAGCAGAACTAATTCTAGATGCTAAGACCAAGGGACGCACAGATGACCCGGCTGGAGCCTTGAGCCACCTTCTCCTCATCTGAGGTTCATGGCTTCTTGGAGGCACAGCAGCTCCAGGAAACTCCCGGAAAAACCTGCTCACATCCCACGCTTCTTTAAGATGCTGAGCAATTTTAAGAACATCATCCAAACTTATAGACAAAGTGAGGAAGGTGAGGGGAAGAGAGAAACCACAGCGTCAGTTGGGAATCTGCCGTCCCCGGCACGATGCGGGTTTCTTTCATTATTTATCCTTTTGGATCCTCACAACAGCCCTGCCAAAGGGCTACTGTTAGTCCATTTCACAGAGAACCTGAGGATCTGAGAGTTTGAATAACTTATTCAAAATAATGCACTTATTAAGTAGCCAGGCCAGAATTTAGAGCTGAGGTTTTTAAATTCCAAAAACCAGTCTTTCTCCCATTTGCGACTTTTCCAACAGGGAGTCTTTGAGAAGTAAACGTTACCTAGCAATCTACGAATCTGCCAGGAGAGTGGGCTCAGCAGAGAGCACCAGTAAGAGACGCTGCTGAGAACACTGAGCCGCAGGCAGCAGTGTGCAGGGGCGGCCCAGAGGTGGGTGTGCAGGGGCGCGTGGGCGGCGGGAAGGCGCTTCTGGTGTGCTGAAGGAGGTCTGCTCTGCGAGAGCAGGACCCAGGCGTGCAGGGCGCCGCCGGCCTGGGGGTTGTCTGCCCGTGCCCATGCAGCTGCGGGGAGGATGCACCTGGCGGCATGGCAGGACTGCTCTGCCTTGTGCAGGTGCCCAGGGAGTTTAAGAGCCCCCAGCACCCACGTTCTCCACCGCCCCCTGAATTGGGGGAGGTGGGGGGACGCTCGGGCTGGACCCTAAGGGAGCCGTGGAGACCTTGGGTTAAGGTGCCATCACCTCATCTCCAGGGGGCGAAGGAGGCCATCGGGGAAGATGCAGACCCCTCTTTGAGCCTGTCCTCGCCCAGCGGACAGAACTGGCTGATGACGTACAAGGGATCAGCTCGCGGAAAAGCAAAGAGTTTGTGGGGCTGCGTGAAGCGCCACGCGGAGGGAGGGCGCTCCTCCAGCCCCGGGACGCAGGGCGCGAGTGCACCTTGGGACAGGTGGCCCGGCTCGCAGCCCGAGATGCGGAGGGCGCCTGGGCGGCGGGGGCTGCCGCAGAGGCCGCGGGCAAGGCGAGGAAGGACACGGGGCAGCGCAGATGCTCAGGGGACGGCACTGGGGGAGTGGCAGCTACAGGGGTGGTCCTTTTGCACTGATTAATGCGCAGGAAAGCTGTTATAGACAGTGTTCATTTTAACCTGGTTTTCCTGAGGAACTGCCACTTGTTGAGAATACAGATGGTCCAGGGCATAAAGCCTGTAAGACGAGGTCAGGCCTGGGCGGTCACGACCCCTGTGCCTCCTGGTGGAGAGAAACGCGCCATCTGTGATATATGTCTCTTCGTGTACGCACTACAGTCACGCTGAGCATGCGCACACCTAGGCCCTGTCTCTATAAAACAGCTTATTCGTGACGCTTGATGAAGTGTCCCGAAGCGTCTGAGGCAACAGTGAGGACCTTTTCTGCTGGGAGGGAACAGCAGGCCCAGGCCCCTGGCTTGCTGACCTGGAGGCAGCGAGCTCTTGACTCCTTTTGGCCGCCGTCTCTGCTGGCTGGCCATGGTGCTTCCCCTGCGCTGAGGAGGGCAGGATGCTGCGGAGCTCGGTGGGCGTCCCAGTTCCACCCACTTCCACAGCCTGGGCTGGGTGGGCTCTGGTAAAACTGTTGGATGGCATCTCTGGCTCTCCTAGGGACGGCTGAGTGATCGGCGTGGAGGTGGGCAGGTGTAGTTATATTTTCAAGCATGTAGAATAACCTCAAGGCTGGATAGACGACAATTCTGGGAAGACTGCAGAAGGGGCTTCTCTGCTTTAAAATAGGTTTACTTTAATTCCACCTGATTGATGAAGTGCTAGTACAGTGCTGTAGGATAGTCAATAAGTGCCCTGAGGTGTAGTGACGGAGAAAAGCACCTGCTACCTGGAAGCAGCCCTGCTGCGTGTATGTCTTCCTTCCAGACCTGCTTCGGGGCATTTTAAAAATGGTCCTTTCTGAAAGACAGTTGATATGGTAGGAGTGTAGGTGGAGTGGACAGCAAGCCTGAGCGAGGTGTGAGCTCCCCTCTGGACAGGACGGAGCCTGGCTGGAGAAGGGAGAACTGTTCTTGGCAGAGTCTCCAAGGGGCCACTGGGCCCCGGTCACCAGGTGCCTGGCCCCAGGGTGCTGATGCTCAGGCCGGAAAGCCACGTCCTCCCCTCCACGTGGGCTGTCCCCCGGGAGCAGGGTCCAAGAGCTGAGATGGGATGCAGGAGGGGGTCCTTGCACACACAGCAGAGTGTTCCCAAAACCCAGGCTCAGACGCAGGGGTCCCACGTGAGTCCAGCACCCAGCAACGGGATCCCTGAGCCCTCAGTCTGGGAGGGGGACTGGCTGAAAGCTCCCCTCCCCTTTGCCTTCATGGAGGAGTGAGCCGATCGAAAGAGGACCTGGTTGGACAGTGGAGATGAACTTGATTTTCAAGCAGAAGACACGGGCTGGTGCCACCATGGAAAGCAAGGCCACCCTGCTCTAGCCAGCCCCGGGGGCCAACAGCCACACGGTTTGAGTGTAGCTGGACGGTCCCTGGACACCTTGGGTGATCAGGGCACTCGGGGGGGGGGGTGCCAGGAGAGAAGGGCAGCTGTGGACGTTGACCTCCAGGAATTAACTGGGCTTAGGGAAGACCACGTCCCAGTGATTCATTTGCAAAGCAAGATGGAGAAGGCAGAAACTAGCCAACAAGTGTCTTACTAGTTAAAGATGAAAATGGGGGAAGAAGGTGTGAGTTTCTATCTAGCTTCCCCTCCTCCCCTGCACACTTCTGGCTCCTGTTGGGAAGAGGCACCTGATACAGTCAACACAAATTTTTATATTGGTAATTTTCTGAATGCAATTTAAGCTGATAACTAGTTTGTCACTTGCTGCTTTTTATTCCAGATGATGGATTTGTTTTGGTTTTTAATTTCCACGGGTGCCTTAAACCAATAGAGTGAAGGAGTCTATGAGATGGGATATATTTTAACACCTAGATTTTTCTTTAATTTAATATATAAAATATACTAGAAATACAAAGGGAAAATATTTGGTGATTGATAGTATTATAGGTTGCTTCCTAGGAACCAGTGGTTCATACATTCCCAAGAATTTCAGAAATGATTTTTCCTTCTTCTTTAAAAATACTATCTGGGTTGCATGCACAAACCAATAGTTTCACAATGAATAGCATGGTCTACCAGCAACAGTTTTGTCCTAAGGACGCCTGTTACATGAAACATGTCATTGGACTTGCCACTGGCAGACAGTTTTGTTTCCAGAGAACTTACCACACTTAATTTTCAAATTAGCAGTCGCCACCACCACAGATGGTTTTGTTTAAAAAGCTGCCCGAATTAAAAGCAAAGATTTGCCTTAAAGGGGCTAAGTTACAGCATGCAGGAATGTATTGTTGATTCCTAAATTTGCGTTTGTGGAAAATGTAAGTTGAATTATGCTCAGACTTGATGTATTTGCTTCCAGCAAGTTGTTCACATTGAGCAACTGACCGGATAATGACCAAATGACCACAAGGAACACTCGTGGATGGGTAGCGGGGATGGGTAGCACGTCATTGTGTGAACGCCAGCGATGAAGAGTGTGTGTGATTGTGGCCGAAAGGGGAAGTATAGGGTCGTGTATGTGATTAGAAGGAAAGCTTGAGGATAAACGTGGGCCTGTATAGCACAGTGAGCCCCGTGGTAGGCGATGCCTGTGGTTAATAGTGCAAATACAAGAATGTTCTCCCCTGAGCTAGAACCAATGTACGTCTCTATTACAAGAGGTTAGCAATAGGGTTGTATATGGGGAAAGCAACAACTAAAGCAAACATGGACTATAGTTACCAGTAAGATTGTAACAGTCTTTCATCAATGAAAACAAAAGTACCACACCAAGGGGTATACAGATGTGGGGTTTTCTTTTAGGAGCAATGAGAATGTTCTCAAATTGGCTGTGGTGATGAATACAGAGCTCTGTGGTGATACTGAGAGCCCTTCATTGCACACTCTGGCTGGAGTATATGGTGTGTAAATAAAAGTATTCTTAAAAAAAAAAAAAGAACACCCAGGGAAATAACTCAGTTCTTCATGAGTAGCACAGGGACCCACCACATATGAGACTAACGGGCATGGATCAGTAGGAGGCGCCTGTCCTTAAATCCTGGTGGGTGAAGGAGCAGAGCCTTCGGATCTATGGGATGCGAGCGTCAGGTCCTGGTATCTGTGTCTTAGAGGAGGCCTGTTTTATGCAGCTCCTGTTCATTAAAGCTTAGAGAGCGTTTCCCAGGCAATTTTATCCTCTTCACGCTCCCTGTGTTACCATGACACTTCCAGTGAAAGGAGAGAACCGTTTGCACCTAAGATGAGGTTAGTAATTTTACAAGGTGTATTCCATCAGCAAGTAAAGAAAGAAATATCAAAGTAAGGACTGTGGACATTCGGGGATTTTACCTTCACTGCCTTGTGGTTAGAGTCGATGCTGGGCCTTGACCCAAGCTGGAAGAATGCAAATCAACACACGTGGGTCTCAACCCACATTGCATCTGACCCACAATTCCAAAGTCACATAAACATTCTAGGGTGATGTCCACAGTCAACTAGTCTGCATCAGACAGGAAAGACTGCTGAGGGTAAAAATTAGAGCAAATTTAGGGAACTGGTTGGCTCTCGGCAAATATTTATCTTGAATAAAGTCAAATCCTTTTCATGTATCATCAACCATCATAACTACCCAATGATATAGGTACCATTTCAACCTCGTTTAATGGATTAGGCAGTTGGAGCGTGGGAAGTAACATAGGCACACAGCGAGGGAATAATTTGATTTACTGTTAAATTCTGTAGTCGTAAGCCACCACCTACCAGTTGACGTCTACTTTGGTGGATTGCATTAGAGAAATATAATTTAACCTGTTTGTACAACCTGCCAATTAAAAGGACAGAGGCTGTGGTGACACAATAAGAACCAGCCAGACTTGAGGCACCTGCAGCTCTGTTCTGAGGCTTAACTGCTGCATTTTCGCACAGAGGACAGGTCTTTTCTTCCTCAGAGTCCCTATTTGGGTATGAAACTCATTGAGCGGGAGTCCTGAGCTCTGGGAAACCTCACTGAGCAGCGTTTTGAAGTTACTAACAGGGCTCAGCATGCCTATGGGTGGTTGTCTTAAAGCCACCTCAAGCGAAGTAAAAGGAATATTCCCCGTCCTTCTGTCTCCCACAGTTCCTGGCATAAGGCTGAGCACATAACGAATTCCAAAATATCTTGTGAAAAGCCATAAAATTTGGAGTCTGTACACTGATTCTAGTCATGTGGCTTTGGGCAAGTTTCCCAGCCTTGTTAAATACTTCATTTAATAAGTGATAATAATTACTATAAATATGATAGTTATCAATATAGCAATAAAACATATAATATATAATATAATAGCATGATTCTTTTCAAAATAAGGATACGGTAAAGAAAATGCATGAAAAGAATTGGTAAACTTCTATAATGATATTAATTTCAATATTGTCATAATAATTGGGGGGTAATAAACATGTAATGATTGATGGGTTTATTGCTATTTGTGCCAGCACCTCCAATGATAAAATCCCCAGACGACTTCATGAACTTTACAGATTTAAAACTGGATTGCTCTAATGACTAGAGACCACCTACAGAAAGCAGCCAAAGCAGATCCTTCAAGGAGCAAAATCAAAGTCCTTCATTACACCTGAGCTCAGAATCTAACACTCAAGTTTCCTAGTAGTGAGACAAAAGGGAAGTGCAGTGTGTTCGCTGTTCCTTCAGATCCAAAGAACAAAACTTGTGTCTCTTGCTTGAAACTTTTTAGGAAAGTATTTCACTGGTCCCAATTATCTGGATAATACCTCTTTTCTACAGATTTCTTATGATTGGATAGATGATTGTTATTTAAATGAGAAGGTCACTGTGAACAAATGAGAAGTTTTTATGATTAGATCTTCCAATGACTACAAAGAAGTTTGAAATAAAACCCTATATTGTAATGTATAAATTACCCAAAAAGCTCGTGGTCCAGAATTATAAAAGTATTTTTCCACTACAGCTGGCATGCCCAAGACTGCAAATGAAAAGATGGAAATGTCTAAAGGGGTATTGGTGGCTATGGGTGTCTTTGAAGCTTTGAAATGTTCTGCTGCATCAAAGCACCCTTCAGTCGGCATGGCAGGTCGCCTTTCCTCAGGTCTTAGGCACTGATAACAATACTTTTAAGTTCTAGAAATGTAAGGAGAATTCAATAGCATCATCATGCCAATGAAGTGCTTTAATTCTTGGTCACTGCAGACAAGCCTGAGATATTGAGAGGAGTTGTTTTTCAATATGGCTGAGAAAAGCAAAGCAAGTATTCTATGAATGTCCAAAGCTAACTCATTTTGCAGATTGTGGGGTTATGGCATCCTTGGTTTTTTTTTTTTCCCCACATTAATTCTCAATAACTGTGCTACAGGGGCAGACGTATTAGGAATTGAGAACCGTGCTCATGTTAAAATAGTGCAGCAGTAATAGTAATTATCACTTATCTTCATGTTGCAATAATTGAAGAATCAAGAACTATAGATTTTACACATCGTCAAATTCTTCCATATTTTTATTTAGTTCATAGGAACAATTTGAAATTCTATCTTTGAGATTTGGGAAACTGTAAGTCTGGAAAGTTCTTCCCTGATGCAAGGAAGCAGCAGCCAATAGTTCCTATGGTTTTGAAAGCTCTGTTACATAGAGTGACACATGATTTCTTGCCCAAACAAGGCAGAAATATTCAAGGACAAGTACATTTATATTATTTTAATTACCAACTAATAATTAAGCATCTGAAATCATCAAAAACTACAATTTGCAAGTTTGGTTTTCTATAAATCACTGCTACTTTTCTTAGAGTTGTTTTGGAGAATGAATTTTGTATTGATTTAAAATTCTTCCCCTGCCTTGAATTACTGCCTTCTTTGCTGTTTAAGTCCAGCACAGCTGAGGCTCCTGCTACATGGAGAATACTGAGTAGGGAAATAGATACCTGGAGCTATTTAGGAAGAACATTTTCAGAATACCATTTAATACTTTGACTTAAAAGATTCTATCTATAGAGTTTTGCATCCATTTTAATGGTGAAATTATAAATGCGTGGTGGTGAGGACAGGAGAGAAAAATCATAGTCCCTGAAAAATATTTTCTCTTTATGTTTATAAATTGAAAACTGTGATGGAGGGAGCTATCGACAGTAAGAGTGTGAATATGAACACCTAGGACTAAAAGTAACAGCGGTATCACCACCGTATTTTCTAGTACACTTGGGCTAAGTGAAATTGTAAATGTACTAAATGCTGCTTAAGACATACGGGAGATTTCTTTTGAAAGAGGTTGCTCAGAAAATGAGAAGCAACACGTGATCGATAATTAAAATACACACTGAAAATTTTATTAGCTAAAAATATAACTTTGAATATGAAAAGCTAGGGTTCAGTTATGCCTTTGATAAAAAATTAAAATGAAGTCAAAGAAGACATTACCAGAAAGAGATAAATTAATTCCAAAATAAATAACCACAGATTTAATTCTGCAGTCACCTCACTGGAAATCTCAACTGAAGATTTGAAACCATGAAGACCTCGATGTGCCAAGGAAAGGCTTAAATCAGGTCATGAAGTGAGATAACCAAAGTTGAACACCTTGAGAGGTTTAAATGCTATGCAATTTTGTAAGAATTTTTTATTCTTGCTTTTTTATTTTATTCTCTTGAAAATAGAAAAAACAAAACAAAACAGTATCCTCCATTATCTTGTTAACTCTATTTCCTACATATTGAAATTGCATTCATAAATAATTTGCTGTGAGTTGATCCTGTGATATTGCATTTGCATGTTTGTGTGCACACATATATAGGTTCTTAATTGCGCAGATCTAAGATTACTATTACAGTTTGCTTTCCAGAGCTGACTCTCCTTTCAGGCAACTAAAAGCCTTGTGGGCAAGAAGTTGGTTTGGGATTAACAATTTGTCGGGGATAATCCACAAAGTAAATGAACCCAGTGTGAATAATTGAAAGTCGGTTAGGGTTGTAGCAGAGGCGCTATTGAAATTTAATTCAAAAGGTAAGTCCTCCATAGTAAATTCCCTCTCCTTATCCAACTGTGAGGATAGGCTGATATCTCTCTAAAAAGGGAAGCATTTGTGCATTATGAGCTTTTTACCATCTTATCTGCAAACACATAGACTTTATCTTTTTGATAGAGAGTTTGAATTATAAATTCTTGAGCTGTCTGAGAAATGTCCAAATTTTCCCACAGCATTTAGCTTCCTTTCAACTTTCCAAATAAGAGTCAAAACAGGTTATACATTTTAGTGTTAAAAGGGATGCATGTGTGGTTTCTAAAATCTCCTAAACCGAATTGTAATTCAAGAAAAAACAAATACATATAAGAAAATACATTCGTTTTCTGTAAAAGAAGTGTAAAAAGGACTGACGTGTCAGCTTAGTGTTAATGTAACAAGAGGTTAATAATGGCAAATTGAATGTTTGGATTGCTGTAGTCACTTTTCCCCACAATTACAGTCATACATGTTCTGGATTTCTGGTTTACCAGTCAACAAGGTACCACCAAATCATATGAGAATCTATTTCATCCAGACCCAACTATCTTTGATGAGATATCAGTTATGTGTTGTCCCCCCCTTTTTTTAACCTACTATGACATTTTATTTTCAAGATATGGCTGCAACTGAGTTGGAGAACTTTTAATTGTAATTTTATCTTGCCTTTTTAAAACATTTTTCTTGTTTTTCTAATTATAGGTTTCATATACACTGGAGAAGTTGTACATCGGATGCTAACAGCCACTCAATACATAGCACCTTTGATGGCAAACTTCGACCCCAGTGTGTCCAGAAATTCAACAGTCAGATACTTTGATAATGGTATGTATTGGTTAGCCTACCTTTGAAAGAATGCATACTTTGAAACATCAAACACCAATTTCGTATTAATGCTTTTGTAACCTGGATTGTTTCAAGTAGATTTAATTTGTAAATTGCTTAATGCAAATGCCCTAAGTTGACAAATGTCTTAGTATAATTGCTGATATATGGAATAAAATACAATACCAGGTGTCATTCATTTTTTCATTCACTCATCCCAGAGCTGTTTATTAATACCTCTTTATTTTGACTACAAGTAATACGTTTCTGTAGTCAATACCTCAAAGAAGCAATATATTTATTTGATGTCATTTGCAATAACTCCTTCCAATTGGTAGAATCTGAATAAATTTGTTAGTTTTGACCTTCTAAGAAAGGCAAAGGGCATAATATATAGATATTACATTTTAAAAATTGCATGGGAAATGTATGTATCCATAAGCTGAAAGCACTTGTTTAAAATATATAGACTATTAAAATTCCCTTAAGAAAATCAAGTTTTTCCTAACTTTAAAATATGAAACACAGCCTGTTAAGATTTATCAAGTATACTGGCAATCTATTTCTGCTGTTTCTTTTGGAGAAATGTAAAACTGTTGGAGAAAACCTAGAATATATCACTAATTACTTTTAAAATCCAAATTAAAAAAAAAATAAGTTCGTAGAGACACAGATGATGTTTTCCTATCTATGTCTTATGAAGGCTGCAACTTTGATTGAGAAAATATATATAAAGAAAAATTTGGTTTGGAAAAGTTAAAGTTAGGTAAAATCATCAGCATGGCAATGTTAGACAACCCCTAAAAAACCCTCCCCAGAGAGAGAATCAGTGAATAAAAGGGGAAAACCCAGTTGCTTAGGGCAGTTGAAACTGGGGAAGGACTCCACAAATGCCAAATTAAAGAAAGAGGATTATATAGTAGGCAACTTTTGTACTATACTCACCCGTCTACTACCTCTCCCTCACTCGGTCCCATACAGCTTGGGAATTGCTCAGAGGCAGACTCCGATGGCCCAGACTCCCAACTCCCACAGGGGACAGAGTGATAGAATGCCACATATATCCAGGCGTGGGGACCCAAGTCCACTGAGACCCAGGGCAGGACACAAGCCAACGAGGAGTGCTGCATATAGAAGAGCCCCCAGGAGTAAAAAATTAAAGTGGGAGAGAGAGAGACTGGGGTAAAATTATGGTTTAAAATTGTGGTTGGTGAGCTCACTCACTCTAGTTTCTGTTGACTGGACCACGTAAATGAAAAATGTCCTCTTCTGGAGTGACCCACCTTTCTGGATTGACCCCATCTGGCTCCCCAAGGAGGAATACCTTACTGGAGAAGAAATTAGAGGCAGAAAATCCTCACAGGGAAAAAAATAAAGGGAGTTAAATTGAACCTCTGTAAGAAAGGAGGCCCCAAGAAATGAAAAAAAATATAAGGAAATGGTACACTGAGTGAGGGAGAGAATTTAAACAAATTATAGGAGCTGGGGAGAAAATGCTGCAGAAAATCATTCAGGACAAATCAAGATTCCCAGAGAAGGAACAGAGTAAAAGAAGCTTTCTCCTGGAGGTGAAACAATTGCACAAAAAGTGCAATCTTAAAAATTGTACTATATATCCAGGGCAAAAATCAGATGAAGAATAGGTGAGAATATCTGATCAGTTAAACTTGGGCTATTCTAAAGGTTGAGAATAAGTTGGACCGAATATCAAAGAAGAGCCCTAACACAAAGCCAATCAACAATAAAACTCTCAACAATAGAGAAAGACTGACCTTCAGAGTTAAGTCATCAAGATAATCAGATGCCTAGACATCAACAAATGTTATAAGCCATACTACGAAACAGGAAGATAAGGCTCAGTCAAGGGAACAAATTAAAACTTGAGAGGAGATGCAGATTTTGTAACAACTGAACAAAAAATTTCAAACAAATCTACTAAATCAATTGAAGAAAATGATGAAAAATATGTATAAAGAGATACAGGATATCAAGAAGACATTGTGTGAGCATAAAGAAGTTGAAAGTATGAAAAGAAACATAATAGAAATTAAGGAGAGGAAAGACACTATAGTTGAGATTGAAAATACACTAGAGGCATACAACAGTAGATTTGAACAAGCAGAAAAAAGAATCAGTGAACTAGAAGACAGGACAATTGAAATCATACAGTCAGAAGAACAAATACGGAAAGGTTATATAAAATTGAGCAGTGTCTCGGGGATTTGAGTGACACATGGAGTGCCCAAATGTATGTACCATGGATGTCCCAGAAGGAGAAGAGAAGGGAAAAGGAGCAGAAAGAATATTTGATGAAAGAATGACTAAAAATTCCCCAACAATTATGAAAGATAAATATACATGTCCAAGAAATGCAATGTACTCCAAACAGAATAAATTCTAATAGACCTACTCTGAGACACATGCCAATCAAGAATATCAAATACCAAAGATACAGACAGAATTCAAAAAGCAGCAAGAGAAAAGCAATTCACCACATACAAAGGATTCTCAATAAGACTAAGTGACAGTTTTCTCATCAGAAACCATGGAAGCAAGAAGGCAGTGGCATGATATATTTAATACTGAAAGAAAAAAATCATTATCCAGCAAAATTATAGAAGAGAGTGGCTCGGAGCAGTGTGAAGAAATGAAGGTTAACAGTAAGGGTAACTAAAAGGACAAATGCAGAACCCAGTAGTACTTTACCTCAATATACAACTCTACCCTTTAATTCTGATAATAGTCAGAATACAATTGAACAACAAAAAGGTATATGTCCTGATAATGGACATGCAAAATATAAAGTGGTAAATGGGACAAAAGCAACATTAAGAGGGGAAACAGAGGTATATGGGAGCAGAAAATGTGTAGGCTATTGAAGCTAAGTTGATATCTTTTCAAGCTAGTAGGTTATTGATGTAGGTTGTGTAATATAAATGCCATGGTAATCACAAAGAAAGTATTTTAAATATATACAAAAACCAACCTGAGGAAGGGATCAGTCAGATACATCACAAAAGGTCAAATATACAGATTAGGAGGTTGCAATAAAGGAAAGGAGAAACAAAACAAATATATGACATATAAAAACAAAAGGACAAAATAACTACACTAGTAACACTGAATGTTAATGGGTCAAACTCCCCAATTAAAAGACATAGAGTGGCAGAATGGATTAAAAAAATGGATGATTCAACTATATGTTCTTTACAAGAGACTCACCTTAGACCCAAAGACACAAATGATTGAAATTGAAAGGTCAGACAAAGCTATTGCATGCAAATTTAACCTAAAAAAGAGGTGGGGTGGAGCTGGTGGAGCTCATGGCTGAGTGCCTGCTTTGCACATATGAGGTCCCGGCTTCAATCCCGGGTACCTCCTAAAATAAAAATAAAAAAAGAAGAAGAAGAGAGAGAGAGAGAGGTGGGGTAGCTATACTAATAAAGGAAATTATAGACTTTAACTAAAAAGCTGTTATAAGAGACAAAGAAGAACACAATATATTAATCAAAGGGACAATCCACTGAGAAGAAATAACAATCATAAATATTTATACATTTAACCATGGTGCCCCCAAATACCTGGGCAAACACTGGCAAAACTGAAGGAAGGAATAGACACCTCTACAGTCATAGTTGGAGACTTCAAAACACCACTCTCAGCAATAGATAAGAAAACAGAGAACTTGAACAATATGATGAATGAACCAGACCTAACAGACATATATAGTAGGTTGCACCCCAACACGGCAGGATGTCCATCCTTCTCAAGTGCACATGGATCATTGTCCAGGAAGACCACATAGGCTGGGTCACAAAACAAGTTTCAGTAAATTAAAAAAGATTGAAATTAGGCAAAGCACTTTCTCTGGCCATAATGGAATGAAGCTGGAAATCAATAACAGGTGGGGAACTGGAAAACTCACAAATATATAGAAGTTAAACAACATACTCAAACAATCAGTGGGTTAAAGAAGAAATTGTAAGGGAAACCAGTAAATACCTTCAGATGAATGAAAATGAAATACAACTTACCAAAACTTATGGGATGCTCTGAAGGCAGTACAGAGAGGGAAATTTTTAGCCCTAACTGCTTACATTAAAAAGAAGGAAGAGCTAAAATCAACAACCTAACTGCACACCTGGAGGAACTAGGAAAAAGACAACAAACTAATCCCAGAGCAAGCAGACAGAAAGAATTAAAAAAAGACTAAAGGGAGCGGATGTGGTTCAAGTGGTTGAGTGCCCCCCTCCCACATGGGATGTCCAGAGTTCAGTTCCTAGTGCCTCCTGAAAAAACAAATACAAACAACAAACAAAACAAGCGAGAAATTAACTCAGGGAAGCCCATGTGGCTCAGTGGTTCAGCACCAGCTTCCCACATATAATATCCTGAGTTCAATCCTCAGCCCCTGGTACCTAAAAAAAAAAAAATTACAGCAGATATAAATGATATGGAGAATAAAAAATAGAAAAAATTAACAATGCCAAAATTTGGTTCTTTGAAAAGATCAATAAAATTGACAAACCCTTTGCTAGACTGACAAAGAAAAAAAGAGAGATGACACAAATAAGTAAAATCATTACTACTGACCCCACAGAAATAAAAAGAATCATAAAAGGATTCTATGAACAACTGTTTGCCAACAAATTAGACAACCTCGATGAAATGGACAAATTCCTAGAAGCACACAAACAGCCTACACTGGCTCTACAAGAAATAAGAGATCTCAACAGACTAATTACAAGCTAAAAGATTGAATCAGTCATCAAAACCTCCCAACAAAGAAAATCCCAGGGCCAGATGGCTTCACAGGTGAATTTTACCAATCATTCCAAGGAGAATTAAAGAATTAATACCAATTCTGCTCAAACTCTTTCAAAAACTGAAGAATAGAGAGCACTACCATACTCATTCTATAAGGCTAACATCACCCTAATACCAATGCCAGATAGAAATACTACAACAAAATAAAATTACAGATCTCTTTCTCTTATGAAATTAGATTAGATGCAAAAATCCTCAAAAATACTTGCAATTCAAATCCAACAGCACATAAAAGTATTATACACAATGACCAAGGTGATTTTTTCCCAAGTACAAATGAGTGGTTGAACATAAGAAAATCAATTTATGTAATATATCACATTAACAAAATGAAGGAGAAAAAACACATAAGCATCTCAATTAATGCAGAAAATGCATTTGACAAAATCCAGCATCCTTTCTTAATAAAAACACTTAGAAAAATAAGAATAGAAGAAAACTTCCTCAACATGATAAAGAGCATATATGAAAAACCCACAGTTAACATCATTCTCAATGGTGAAAAACTGAAAGCTTTCTGTCTAATATCTGTGAAAAATACAAGGATGCCCTCTGTCCGCACTGTTAGAAAACATTGGCTGGAATTTCTAGCTAGAGCAATTAGGCAATAAAAAGAAATAAAAGGCATCTAAATTGGAAAAGATAATGTAAAACTTTCACTACTTGCAAATGACATGATCCTATATATAGAAAGTACCCAAAAATCTACAAAAAAAACTACCAGAGCTAATAAATGAATTCAGAAAAGTAGCATGGCAGAAGATGAATGCAAAAAAAATCAGTAAGATTTTTATACACTAATGTTGAGCAATCTGAGGAGGAAATCAAGAAAAAAATTCCATTTACAATAGCGACTAAAAGAATCAAATATCTAAGAATAAATTTAAGGATGTAAAGATCTTGTACACAGAAACATACAAAATATTATTAAATCAAAGAAGAATTAAATAGATGGAAGGACATTCCAAGTTCATGGATCGGAAGACTAAACATTGTAAAGATGCCGGTTCTACCTAAAATCACTTACAGATTCAGTGAAATCCCAATCAAAGTTCCACCGGTGTTTTTGCAGAAATGGAAAAGCTAATTATCAAATTTATTTGAAATGGTAAGGGGCTCAGAATATCCAAAACATCTTAAAAAAGAAGAATACAGATGGGGAGGATTCACACTTCCTGACTTTAAAGAATATACAAAGATACAGTGGTCAAAACAGCATGGTACCGGGACAAAGATAGATATATTGACCAATGAATTCGAATTGAAATTCAGAAATAGACCCTTACATCTATGGTCAAATGATTTTTGACAAGACTGCCAAGTCCACTCAACTAGGACAGAACAGTATCTTCAACAAATGGTGCTGGGAGAACTGTATATCCATATGCAAAAGAATGAATGAGGATCCCTATCTCATACCATGTACAAAAATTAACTCAACATGGATCAAAGACCTAACTATCAGAACCAGGGCTATAAAACTCATAGAAGAAAATGTAGGGAAGCATCTTAAAGATCTTGTGGTAGGCAATGGTTTCTTAGACTTTACATCCAAAGCACAAGCAATGAGAGGAAAATTAGATAAATAGTACCTCCTCAAAATTAAAAACTTTTGTGTTTCCAAGGATTTTGTCAAGAAAGTGAAAAGGCAGCCTACACAATGGGAGAAAGTATTTGGAAACCATATATTCATAAGGGTTTAATATCTAGAATATATAAAACAATCCTACAATTCAACAATAAAAAGACAAACTACCCAATTAAGAAATGGGCAAAAGACTTGAATAGACATTTCTCCAAAAAAGGATATACAAATGGCTAAAAGCACTTGAAAAGATGTTCATCACTAGCTATTAGGGAAATGCAAATCAAAACCACAATGATATATCATTTCCTTGAATGTTTACCATTTAAAAAAAACATAAAACTACAAGTGTTAGAGAGGAAGTGAAGAAATAGGAGCACTCATTCAATGTTGGTGGGAATGTGAAACTGTGCAGCCGCTGTTGAAGACAGTTTGGTAATTCCTCAGAAAGCTAAGTATAGAATTACCATTTGACCCATCAATCCCACTACTAGGTATATACCAAGAATTATTGAAAGCAGGGACTCGAACAGATATTTGCACACCAATGTTCATAGAGGCATTATTCCATTATTCACAATTGCCCAAAGACGGAAGCAACTCGTGTCCATCAACCAGTGATGGATAAGCAAAATGTGGCATGTACATGCAATGGAATATTATTCAGCCACTAAAAGGAATGAAGTCCAGATGCATGCGACAGCATGGATGAACCTTGAGGACATCATATTGAATGAAATAAGCCAGGCACAAAAGGACAAAATTGTATGATCTCACTGATAAGAAATAATTATAATAAGCAAGCTCAAAGAGTTAGTATCTAGAATACAGTTTATCAGGGGAAAGATTGGTGTTAGAGAATGGGGAGCTGATGATTAATTTGTACAGAATTTCTGTTTAGGTTGATTGTAAATGTTTGGAAAGGGATTGTGGTGACAGTTGGCACCATGTTGCGAGTGTAATTACCAGCTCTGAGTTAAATAAGTGAATGTGGTTAAAAGCTGAAACTACAGGTCATATATGTTACTAGAATAAAAATTTAAAATGTAAAACATAGGACTGTTCAACAAAGTAAACCCTATTAGAGAGATGGACTATAGTTTATAGTACAAGTATAAGAGTGTTCTTTTATGAAGTTAAAGAACGTACGGCACTGATACAAAGTTTTAATAAGAGGCTGGTATATGGAAAAATACACCTAATGTAAACTATGATCACTAGTTAATAGTACTATTTCAGTAATCATTCATCAATTGCAAAAAAGGCAACTAATGTTAAAAAAAATAGGACAATTACTATAAAGTGTTGTCATCAATTGTAACAAATGTTCCGCACCCATGCAAGGTGGTGGTGGTGGTGGTGGTAGATGGGAACCCTATATTTTATGCATGATGGGTCTGTAAACCCACAACTTCTCTAATAAAAAACAATTTTAAAAAGTTAAGGATAGAATTTCCTGTAGTCTTCATGATACAATATGGAATTTATTTGCCCAGAAGACTTTTTTCTTTTAAAATAATGGAAGCATTTGGCATGAAGAAAGTTCTTTCAACTATTATCTTATTTCTGATGATTAAGGAAGAAATTTATTAACGGGTGATATAGAGTTGAATGTAGCAGCAGCCTTGGGGAAATGTGATCATTTTGCTAAAAGCAATCTTCTGACAGGTGCGATGAAGCTATTTTACAGGTCAATATTTCAAAGGAAAAAGAAAATTAAACATACCTAGATCTACACCCTGGGAAATCTATTTCAAACAATTTGAATAATACCAAACAGTGGTCAATCTCAAGCAGCTCTAAATCTTAACCATAAAAATTATTTCCTACTAATAATTAAGAACTGTTATACTCTATCCTCCCAATTTTAATTTACAAAGTGCTAAGGCACAAGGATGTACAAATAGATGATCATTTTATGTGCCACAGAACTAGAGGCAGAGCCTTTTCTGAAATGTATTGCTTCATGCAGAAGCACCTTAGCACTTGCTCCTAAGTGAGAAGGAAATGGTTTGATGGAAATCAATAGTTTTCCAAGCGCTGACATTTACTAGGTGATGTCGGGGCCATTTGTCATGAGTTCAGGATTCGGATGACCAAATTCTTTATCACTAGCCTCTAAACCTTAAATCATATCAACTACCTACCGCATATACTCTCTCATACCATCATATCCATAGGTAGCTCTTAATATTTGAATTTTACTTTTATTTGAATGATTTTTTAAAAATTTAATGCATACCACTCCAACTATGCTCTAAATACCTTCAAAGCAAGATCATGAAAGCTGAGTAATTGATTATGTTTTGTGAAACGAATGAAGCACTTGTGGGCAGGGTAGGACTCATCACAAGGTCCTTTTGATGCCACAGCCACTTGCTGAAGCGTCTTTAAGCTGTTGGGATCACTGAGAGAATGCCTCAGGATAGGCAACTGCAGTCTGAGCAGCTTCTCTTGAGAGAGAGACAGCAGCAAGCGAGAGCATTTCCTCTGAGAGAATTCATCTGTCATTATTAACATGCTAGATTTTAAAAATGAGGAAATGATTCCCAACGTTATAGCCAGCCTGGGTGATTACTGCAGTTTAACTGACTCCCAGAATATTAGTGCAGCAAAGATGGTAAAGTTATAAAAATAAGCCCTTTACTAGGAAAATAATCGGACGGCTCATACATAGCAAATAATGACATATCATCCAGCAGGGAATCAGAAAATTTGTAGTTGACACTGACCCCAAACAACACGGGTTCAACCTGCTTCTCTGAATTTATTTTGGAGTGACAAATTGGTAATTGAAAAGATGATTTGATTATAACTAAATGAGCATCCTGGGAAGGGGACAAAAACATCCACGCGGGCTGATAATGCGCTTAACTGGGCCCTTCAGCTCGGCCAGGGTGAACCGCGCGTCCTTCCCCAGGTGACGCGCCCGAGCCAGCAGCGGGGCCACGGCAGCCGCCCTCGGGGTAGACCGCCTTCCTCAGCAGCAGGTTCACAGGTGCCACAGCTGGCCAGAGAAAGCGTCTTCCTGTTCCCCTCATCTAATTGCCCCCCAGACAGCATTACCTGGAGAGAAATATTTTGAAGAAGGGCCTGATTAGATTAATGTACGAAAATAAATCAGTATAAACAGTTTCTCTCTAAAAACCACTTCCACTAACTTGCATACCATGAAGTTTTAAATATCCGTAATTTTTAATAAAAGATAAGCTTGCAATATTGACTAATAAAAAGCAGGATAGAGATCTTTAGCTAATTTTTAAATTTAATGATAACAATTACACTCAACCTCTGGGTTGTTGCTGCAGAGAACCTTTGAAAGCAACAAAAATAAGCTGCTATACTACCGCATAATATAAAACGTCACATTTGCAAACAGTGTGATTTTTTTACCTGCTACTAAAAATATATTATGAATGTCTCCAGCAGGATTTTCATAAAATAAAAAATGACATGATTTCGTTAGGTCTCCCTTTTCCACGAAGAGTTTGTGGCAGCTATGTTATCTTGCATTTCATCCTTGAAGGCAAGGCTTACTCTCCCCATATCACAGGGGAAGTGACAGGTTCCTGCAGGTTAATTGTGGCCAAGATGCTCAGGAGATGCTAAGCTAGGACACCAGGCTCGTCTTGCCCCTAGCTCAGTGTTTTCACTTCACCACTAAAGCGTCCCTAAAAGAAGTTAGTGGATAAGGAAGAGATTGGAGTTTGAGGGTGTGGGCATGTTTGAGGGAAAATGGAGTTACGAGGCACTGTGTGGTCAGAAAAGCTTCTACGATTATGGAATGTTCCTTGGCCATCAGTGTCCTCTTGCCTTTTCCAGTTTTTAAAGAAATGGTAGCGTAGATGTAGGTTGGAGACTTGGACAAGGAGATGCTGGTGGAATAGACCTGCATCTTTACCCCAGGCAGGGGCTGTTATTGCGTTTCCTGAAAGCACCAAAGCAAAATTTAAAAACACATTTCTTGAATTCTAAAGTTTTATCTCAAAGAAATGCATTTCTGCACTTTAACACCCTTTAAACATTCACAGTTTGGTATTAAAAATATTTGAAATAATATGTTGTCTTAAAACCATCAACTAAGTCAAAATATTACTAATGGTAATGGTATAAAACTGCTGCTGAAAACTGGTTCTGCCGTACAATCTTGATTTTTTTAAAAAATCAGATTCTTACTGACCCAGGAGATAAATTTTGTGCTGTTAATACTGTGAACTGTGTGTTTCATTTTCAATACAACTTTTTTTTTTTGGTAACATGATTTTTTTGACCAAATGGAAAAATCCAATGTTATAGAGTTAGGCAAAAGGCTTAGCTGCTCATTTGTTTTCTTTTTTAAAAGCGAAGAAAGCACAATACCAGTTAAAACAAAACTAAGATTTCTCATTGGTGGCTAATGCTTCAATTTATTCTCCATGTTAATGGATTTATAGTAAACACTGGCAGATTGAGTCATGAGAAAAATAATAGACAGCACTGAAAATTCACCCCCGGACACCTCAAGGGGGCTTCAGAAGCCTTTGCCCATGGCCCCTTACGCTCACTTGCAGCCGCCTCGAAGCCCTAAAATAAAGACAGAAATGCAGGCGCTGTGGATCAAAGAAGGAAATTCCCGTTAGTGTTAGAGGAACTTCTTCAGTGTGGCAGAGTATAATTCTAAGTAGGAAAAATGCAGCTTTCAGGCCTTTTTCCCAGGGGTTTTGGTGATTCTGAAGGCGTTCCTTTCTCTCTCAGCATTCATCAAATGTGTTTGAAATTCATTTAATCCATTTGGGCTGCATTTTGAAAGCGGCCCCTGGAAATCTAAGCAGGCAGCACCCATTAACATCAATGGGATTCCTAAGGCAAAACTGCCCCACACTGGGCTCAGTATTCACCTCAGTGCAAGAAGTAGTTAGAGAATACCCAGTTCTTTAAGAAATAGCCCTATCTATTCCAGCAACAGAATTCCAATTAGCCACATAAAATTCCAGTAACACAGCCACTAGGTTTCAAGGCCAGATGCCTGTCTTTGGGAAGGCTTGCTCCCAGCTGCCTGGCCCGATTTTCTCATTGTGTTTCTGTTACTTCCCAATGGGGATCTTAGGCACAGCGCTTGTCGTCCAGTGGGACCACGTGCACCTCCAAGATAATTACAACCTGGGAAGCTTCACGTTCCAGGCAACGCTTCTCATGGATGGACGCATCATCTTTGGATACAGAGAAGTAAGTGATAGATTGGTCCTTTCCTCCCCCCTTGACCTTGACCTCTGCCCTTTCGCCTAGACGTCTAGAAAGGGACATTTTACAGTCATGAAAACATCAAAACATTTTCTTTCCTCCTTGGTTTCTTTCGCTTCCTATAGAGACATGTTTTTTGTGTGTGTTTGTTTTACATCTGGGTTGCAATGATCTTTAATCCTCTGTTTCATATTATGGTATCACTGGCATTATCACCCATGTATTTCATAAATTATTGGGTAACTGCATTCTAAACATATATTGGTAAAAGGTCTTTAACATATTTCTGATTTGGGGGGATTTCTTCTCTAATTCTGAATGTTTATATATTTATATGGTTTTGTGTGTGATTTTTGCCTTGTCAATCTCTATTTCATGTTTTGGTTCTAATTCTAAACTTATTTGTAGACCTGTAAACCTGTGTGGCCCAACGACCCAGTACTGAAAGCACTCCAGGACAGCTGAGCCCACAGTGCCCCTGACCAATGTTTGTTGCAACCCGATAGGAAAGATGAAGTAAAGAAATAAGTGACAGTAAGAATAAGGGACTTTAAACAAGCAGAGAATCCAATTTTGCTATATTGCAGCCTTAAATTTACAGAATGTTTGGACTAGAAAAGCAACATATTTGATTTCAGACTCTGATGACAATGTAGTTAAGATCTATTAGATAACCTACGCTTTTAGGAAGAAAACAAAGACTATAGGAATAAAGTTCCAAGGCCTGCAGATGTTACCCGTTAAGCACAGTCATGAGGGGAATTCTGGAAGTGTGACTCAAGAGTGGATGGTGCCCTAACAGGTGTTTAGATAGCACACACATCTGACTAGTACACACTTAGTAATAGCAGTGTCAGTGTGGGAGCCGTATTTCAGTTAAACAGGCCAGTCTTTGGAAATCCCAAAACCATGTCAAATGAGTCTACTCCTTTAAAGAGTTTTGTTCGCGTGGAAATATTCACTTACTTGGTTACAACAGGTAACTAGAATATATAACATGGGATTTGTGCTGCCCTCCGTTTCTTCACTGGGGCTGTGTTTTTACCTTATAGCTCGCCTTATTCTTAAATCATGCTCCACAGAAGCTGAGAGAATATCTTTTAAAGGGACACGTTCATCTCTAACTGACACGATGTTCTCATGTATTGCTGGGAATACAGGGTAACCTTTTGGAAGGCTAGTTTTCAACAGTTTTGACCAACAGTGAAAGTTTCTGGGCAGATGCAGGGTCAGCAAGTCGAGAGCCTTAAATATAAGGA
>JAQZBX010009279.1:0-46417 GCA_029593785.1 Cabassous unicinctus
CTGTCTTTATTCTGGAGTCCATCATAGATATTTATATATGCTATGTCCAATATACACATTGAATGAGTAACTGGAAATGTTTATACAGGCTCAACTTCAGAGAGGCATTTAAAGTAGCCAAGAGCATCCAAATACAATGAGAAGTTTCAAAAGCTCATTTTTAATTCACTTTTCTAATTAAACATTTAGGCTAATTGAAGAGAGAACATATTTTAAAATAATTTTTCAAAACATATTAATCATTTCTATCACATTGTTAATTAACATTGATTATCCTAAATTTAGCTGTGTTTGTTGTAAATTCCAATGTGTGCATATTTGATAGTAAAGAAATAAAAGAACAGGCAAGTATTATAAATGAATGTCTCATTATTTATCTTCTCCTGTTTTAAGTGAATTAGAATAAAACTATTGGTAGATATGTGATTTAATTGCTACTTTTTCTAGTTTTGGAGAAAGCATATTTGGTACATTATTTTGCAGCTAATTCCTGTGACAATCAACGTACATGTCTAGGATGGCCAACAGAATACAACAATGCTGTAAGAGTAGAGAGACCAAAGAAATAGTGGTGCAGAAATCACACTTAGCTCAACTTCCTTAGTTACATTCCCTAAAATATCAAAGATTTTACTAAACTCCTATAAAAGTGTCAATTTCCATATAAGAAATTATAATTACACAAATAATTAACAAAGAATTTGGAATCTTGTCCACTAGCGGGATTTTAAATATGTTTAACTGATCAAATTAGAGAAATAAACAGAAAAACAGGGTGCAGCCAGATGGTAATTAGTAGTCACTTTAAATATGCTGGTAAATTTTGTGAAAAAAACAAAAAACAACTTTCTCTTATTGGAAGTAATTCTATCTATGAATTTTATATTGATTTTTCCTATGAGAAATATTTTCATAAGAATATTAAATACTACATATGGATATGTGGGGTTTTGATAATAAGTTTTATCTAGAAAAACCCTTAAATTGATTAAAGCAATGCTGTTAAACTTCAAACTATTTATTTAGTCAGAAGTAAATTTTATGCACCCAGCTTTTATATGATTAAGCATTTGTTCTTGAATTTCATACACATTTGAAAAATAGAAAAGAAAAACTATTTTAATGGAGAATCTGTTTTGAATTGGATTGCAATCACCTGATAAATTTTTTTTTCTACTAAGCCTTAAAAAGAAAAAAAAATTACTTACTTGGTCATACACGTTACTGTTTGGGTCATGATTTCATGGTAACCATGACAATTAGAATGTCCCGAATACATTAGTCCTCTTCATTGTATTATCATGTTGAAATGGTGACCTGTGTTAAATCAATAGGAAAAAAAAAATTGAAGATAAAGGCAATACCACCTATTAGTTGCTCTCAACAGAGCTTTTTCATGCTTAGTTAAGTATTTGTCCCTTCATATTTAAGATAA
This sequence comes from Cabassous unicinctus, assembly GCA_029593785.1. Taxonomy (NCBI): domain Eukaryota; kingdom Metazoa; phylum Chordata; class Mammalia; order Cingulata; family Chlamyphoridae; genus Cabassous; species Cabassous unicinctus. The sequence goes on from JAQZBX010009279.1 coordinate 1,436, forward strand.
ATCAAAAACACGTTTCCTCATTCATGTATAAGGGTCCCCCTGGAACAGCATCTCAGCCAGAATTTCTGAAGAGTTACATAAAATGTATCTCAGAGGAACAAATAAAGTGACCCTGAAATGATTACTTAATGATGATGTGAAATAACTTGGCCTTTGTGTGCCATCAATTGTCTTTGTTGACCAAAATGTATTCCAAGATAATATCTTTATTAAGAAAGAAATGTAAGCTATAAGAGACACTGGGAATGCTAAAGTGGGATTTAAAGAATGGATGAATATTATCTTAAAAGCAATTACCACTGCCTGTGGGATCCACATTTCCCAAAAGAAATAAAAGGAGAGAGGGTTGACAGGATATGAACTCAAATATTAAACTTAAAGCAAAGAATGTAGAATTTCATTTATTCCTCTACACTTGGGAAGAAGTTGGCTACAGATTAACTCTGTGATGATGCTTAGTTTACAGTTAATGATTGTAAAAAATAAATAAATAAATAACTCTGGAACTACATTTCTTTCTGAATTGAATTGAATCACTTGAAAATCATGTTTGCCATTGTTTTGGTACAGTATAAATATATATGTACACCAACGCAACCCATCTGTGGGATGCATTCACAGTCAAATAACTTGTCTCCCACTTTGCTAAACATTCTCATCGTTTGACATAACCACTGTAATTCAAATTTACATTTTAATGTCTGCCATATAGGCTTTTCTTCTATGGCTCATTTCAAACCAAAGGTACATAGTTCGATATTAACAGCATTCTTAAGCTTTCATGCAGTGATTTTAATGTTAATTGGAATTTATAATATACATAGTAATGCCAGATAGTCAAATATATTGACCTGTAATTAGGAGAGCAAGAAATGTACAGGTATGGATTATATGTAACTTAAGTCATGTGACTGAGTGGAAATTAAATGGTTTGTATCTACATTGTTTGCTGTCAAGCCAGTGGGCATAATGTAATCCTTTAGGATTCTTTTTGGCAGTAAAAAGAACCTACCTCCTTCTGTAATGATAAAAATTGTTGTCAATATATTGTTTTGAACAAACAGGTTCAAATTATATGTGAGTTCAGGGTGCTATTACTGAGCAGTGAATCAGAATACCTGGAAATATCTATGTGTAAGAGTGTAGAGGGCTATGTTTGGGGAAAAAAAATACTAACACACTGGAGCCAATTATTAAGTCTCTCAGCTCCAAATCCAACCTTATACACTCTGATCTTGGTGTTGAATTTCATTGGTGGCCATGTGACTGGGGCACTCCTAGCACCATGTTAGCTCTGCCAGTAGGGAGCACTGCAGGGAGTTGGAATGCTAGAGGAGGTTTGAGAAATATCCTCCTTCCTGTTTACTTCCCTTGTTCTTTCTCTCAGGAACAGTATCTATAAGTTCTATTATTTAAACTTTTTTTTTTCAAAGAAGTTATGGATTTACAGAACAATCATGCATAAAATGCAAGATTCTTATATACCAACTGTATTAATCAGCCAAAGTGGTGCAGATGAAAAATACCAGAAATCGATTGCTTTTTATAAAGGTTATTCATTTGGGGTAGAAGCTTATAGTTACTGGGCCATAAACCATAAATTTCTTCCCTCAACAAAGTCTATTGCTATGTGCTGGAGCAAGGCAGCTGCCGACTTTTGCCAGGATTCAGGCTTCTTGGGTTTCTCTCTTCCTGAGGCTTCGTTTCTCTCTGGGCTTAGCCCTCTGTTTCCTCCACAAGGCCAGCTGTAGACTATCAGGCGAATGGCTTGTCTCTATCCCTGGGCCTTCTCTCCTCCCTCATGACCAAGCTCCTCCATCTGCTTGCCTCCCTGGGCTCCAGCATCAAAACTCCAACATCAAAACTACAACTCAGAACTACTCCCACTCTGTCCTTTGCCATGCCTTTTATATTCGATTCCCCACCTACCAAGGAGTAGGGCTCAAAGCCCTACTGACATGGCCCAGTCAATGCCCTGATCATAACTTAATCATGCCCAGATTAGCAAGCCAGTTTACAAGCATAATTCAATATCTATTTTTGGAATTCATAGTTACTTCAAACTGCCAAACTGCTATACCAACCTAGTAGTAGCCCCTTGCATTGTTATGGTATATTTCTTACATTTTATGAAAGCTCACTTTTATATTTGCATAATTAAACATAGTCCATGGTTTAACATAGGATTGACTGTACAGTGCAGTTTCATGATTTTTAATTTTTTTTTCTTCTATTACCATACATGCAACCTAATCTTTCCATTTTTAACCATATTCAGATATATATTTCAGTGCAGTTGATTACATTCACAATGTTGTGCTCCCATCACCTCCATCCATTACCAAAACATTTTCATCATTCCAAATAAAAGCACTTTACATTTTGAGCCTTAATTCCTTATTTCCTCACCCCAACACAACCATGATAATCTATATTCTAGATACGGACTGTATGAGTTTCCTTATTCTAATTATATCATATCACTGAAATCATACAATGTTTGACCATTTGAAATTGACTTATTTCACTCAACATGATGTCTTCCAGGTTTATCCATATTTTCCCATGTATCTGAACTTCATTCCTTTTCACAGCTGAATAATATTCCTTTGTATGTATATATTACATTTTGTTTATCCATTCATTGATTGATGAACACTAACACTTGGGTTGCTTCCAACTTTTGGCAATTGTGAAAAATTTCTGCTATGAACATAAGTATGCAAATATCTGTTCAAGTCCCTGCTTTCAATTTTTTGGGTATACCTAGTAGTGGGATTGTTGGGTCATATGATAATTCTGTATTTAATGTTATGAGAAAATGCCAAACTGCCTTCACAGAGGCAGTGCCATTTTACATGGCTACCAACAATAAATGAGTGTTCCCATTACCCAGCATTCTCTCCAACCCTTCAAAAATTCAATTTTTAAAATATAGTAGCTGTTCTAGTGAGTTTGAAATGGTACCTCATTTTGTTTTTTTATTTGAATTGCCCCGATGGCTAATGATGTTGAGCTTCATCCCATATGCTTTGTGGCAATTTGTTTATCTTCTTTGAAGAGATGTATGTTCAAGTCTTTTGCCCATTTTTTAAAAATTGGGTTGTCTTTTTGTTAAATTGAAGGATTTTTTTGTGTATACTGGATATTAAACCTTCAATGATTTTGTGGCTCCCAAATATTTCCTCTGATTTTGTAGGTTGTCATTTTACTTTTATGATTAAGTACTTCAAGGCACAAAAGTTTTTAATTTTGGTGAGGTTCCATTTACCTATTTTTGTTTTTTTGCCTGTATTCCTTGTGTGTAAATTATAAGAAACTATTGCCTAACACAAGTTCTTGTTGTGTGTTTTCTTCTAGGATTTTGACCTTCTGGAACGTAGACTTATGTCTTTGATCCATTTTTGACTTGATTTTTTTAAGGTGTGAAATAGAGATCCTCCTTCATACTTTTGTAAATGGAAATCCAGTTTACCCAGCACCATTTGTTGTAGAGACTATTGTTTCCCATTTGAGTGGCCTTTCTATCCTTGTAAAAAATCATTTGGGTTGCAGATGTGGCTCAAGCAGTTGGGTGCCTACCTCCCACCTGGGGAGGTCCTGGGTTTGGTTCCCAGTGCCTACTAAAGGAGACGATCAGATACAAGTGGACATAACAAGCAGATGCAACAAGCAGGTGCAATGAGCAGACACAACAACCAGATGCAAAAAGTAGGGAGCAGATGTGGCTCAAGCATTTGAGCACCCACCTCACACATGGGAAATCCCAGGTTTGGTTCAAGATGCCTCCTAAAAATGATGAGCAGTCTTAGTGAGAAGGCACAGTGAACAGACAAGGAGTGGAAACACGAGCAGACATATAAGGGAGCCATCTTGGGAGGCGGGGGGAATTATTTGGCCATAAATATGAGGGTTGATTCCTGAGCTATCAGTTCATTTCACTTGGTCTATATGTCTGTCCTTATGCCAGTAAAATGTGGTTTTGAGTACTATGGCTTTGTAACAAGTTTTAAAATCAGGGAGTGTGAGTCTTTTAAATTCATTATTCTTTTTGGATATTGCTTTGCCCATTTGGGACCCCTCACCATACATATAGATTTGATTATTGGCTTTTCCATATCTGCAAACAAGGTTGTTGTAATTTTAATTGGTAATGTGTTGAATTTATAAATTGCTTTCATATAAAAGTGACATCTTAACAATATCTAGTCTTCTAATCCATGAACAAAGAAAGGCTTTCTGTTTATTTAGGTCTTATTTGATTTCATTTAACCATGTTTTATAGTTTTCTGAGTACAAGACCTTTACATCCTTGATAGACTTATTACTAGATATTTAATTATTTCAGTTGCTATTGTGAATGGATTTTTTCTTGATTTCTTCTGATTTCTCATTCTGTGTGTACAGAAACACTACTGATTTCTGAGAGTTTATATTGTACCCTACCACTTTGCTAAATATATTTATTAGCTATAGGAGCTTTGTTGTGGATTTTTCAAGATTTTCACTATATGGGATATTGTCATCTGCAAAAGAGAAAGTTTTACTTCTTCTTTTCCAATTTGGATGCCTTTTATAACTTTTACTTGTCAAATTGCTGTGGGAAGAACTTCTTGCACAATGTTGAGTAACATTGACTGATGACATTAGGCATCCTTGTCTTGTTCCTGATTTAGAGGGAAAACTTTCAGACTTTCATAATTAAGTAGGATATTAGGTGTGGGTTTTTCATATATGCCCTTCATCATGTTAAAGAAGTCTTCTCTTCCTTGTTTTATAGGAGCTTTTTATCAAGAAGAGGAATGAAGTTCTGTCAAATGCCTTTTCTGTGTCAATTGAAATATGTTTGATTTTTCCTACATTCGGTTAAGTAGATGCTTTACATTAACTGATTTTCTTATGTTTAGCCAACCTTGCATACTAAGGATAAATCCCAATTGATCATCTTGTAAAAGTATTTTGATCTTCTGTTGGATTCTGTTTACTAGTACTTTGTTGAGGATTTTTGCATATATATTCATAAGAGATATTATTCTGTCATTTTCTTGTGGTATGTTTATCTTTTTTTATGAGGTTGTTGTTAGCCTCATAACGTGAATTAGAGTGTTCTTTCCATTTCTAATTTTCAGAAGAAGTTGAGCAGGATTTGTCTTAAGTCTTCTTACAATGTTTTGTGAAATTAGCCTGTGAAATCACATAGTCCTTTTCTTTGTTGGGAGGTTTTTGATTACTAGTTCAAGCTCTTTACTAGTAATAAGTTTATTGAGATCTTTAATTTCATCTTGAGTCAATGTAGGTAGTTTGTGTACTTCTAAGAAATTTTCCATTTCATCTAGTTTATCTAATTTTTTGGCACACAATTTTTTCATTTTATCTTCTTATACTCCTTTTAATTTCAGTGTGGTAGATAGAATTGTTCCACTTTTCATTTCTGATTTTTGTTATTTGTGTCCTCTCTCTTTTTATTCTTTGTCAATCTAGCTAAAAGTTTGTCAATTTCATTGATCTTCTCAAAGAATCCACTTTTAGTTTTGTTGATTTGTTCTATTGTGTTTTTTGTTGTTTGTTATTGCTCTCTGTTTCATTTATCTCCACTCTAATCTTTGTCATTTCTTTCCTTCTACATGCTTTTGGTTTAGTCTGCTCTTCTTTTTCTAGGTCTTCCAGTTTTGAGAGTAAGCCTCTAATGTGAAATATTTCTTCTCTTTTAATGTAAGTATAAGAGCTATAAATTTCCCTTTGTTGCATCCCATGAGTTTTGGTATGTTGTATTTTCCTTTTCATTTGCCTCAATATATTTCCTAATTCCTTATACTTTCCTCTTTATCCCACTGATTAAGTGTAGATGGTTTATTAAGTTTAACCTCTGGAATGACCTCCCGACTCACTTTGAAATCTCTTTGCCATATAAACTCACTTGTATTTAATATTTCCCCTTTATGGTCCTGGTCTTTTTCCAAGTGCATTTCTAGATGGGTCTTGGTAATAATACCTCAGTGCCAGGAAGGCTCGTCCCTGGGAATCATGAGCCACGTTTGGGGTGGAAGGAGTGCATTTATCTACAGATTTTGGCTATAGAGAGGACATATTTGAGCAACAAGGAGGCTTTCAGGAGGTAACTCTTAGGCAATATATAATACTAGGGTAAGTTTCAATTTCACAAGAAAAGGTTCATATGTACAATCATCAATATCAAGGGCCCAGTGTAATGGTCTGTCTTTCTTCACTAGACACTGCTCATATACTAGAAGTATTCTTGCCATTCTATTTGAGAATGCAGCAGGACAACCCAGGATGAAAATTCAATATTCTTTCTGTCATTGTGTTTACAACTATGCATGTCTTGCAGGATCTCATTGACTGCCACAGTAAACACTGCCTTAAACAGCAGGGCTCCTGAGGTCTTTAGAGACATCTAAACACAATAAGCAGGGAAGACATGCTTGGGAATTTCAGATCATATCAGTGGGCCTTACTTTGGAATTTATGCTCCCCAGTGTAACAAAGTTAGACTCATTTATAGTTTCCCTACAAATAGCTCTTCTGCCCCTTTTATTTGAACCTATAATTGGCACTATACTTGATAAATATATATCCCAGAGACTTAAAACTTTCGTCTGTCCCTGTGCCAGTTGAGCCTTGAAACTCAGCAGACTTGCAGCACCTAGTCTCCAGTTCATTAGACTCACCCAGGACAACTAACCAGGTGATAATGATGGACAGCACCCATCCCAAGGAACAGAAAACATCTGCAACTGCAAGCAAGGTAGCCCCATCCATCTGCTCTATGGGACCTAAGTCCCCTCTCAATTATAAACAGAGCAGGCATCGCATCCCCAAATCCTCAAGTTTGGATGATGAACAATGGACTAAAGTAGACTTATTATTCTACTATAGATTTATTATTACTCCAGCAATGGAGGAACTTTTATCATTGATATAAAGTCAGTGGCCACCAGAGGTTCTGAGGGGAGGGAAAGGTAAGAATATGTGAAGCATGGGGGCATTTTCAAGACAATGGAATTGTTATCCATTATATTGTAATGACGGAGACAGGCCATTATACATTTTACCATAACCTATAAAATTTTGTGGGGCAGAACGTAAATTATAATGTAAACTATAGTCCATGGTTAGTAGCAATACTTCAATATGTGTTCATCAATTGTAACAAATTGACACTAATGGAAGATGTTGTTAATGTGGAAAAGGGTGGGAGGGGAGAGGGTGGGGCATAGGTAATCCCCTCTATTTTTTATGTAATATTTATGTAATCTAAAGCTTCTTTAAAAATAAAAAAATTTTTCAAAAAAGAGGACATTGTTTAATTCTCAAATATTTGTGAATTTTCCAATTCTTCTTCTGTTTTTAAATTTTAGTTTCATTCCTTTGTAGTAGGAAATTAAGCATTGTATGATTTCAGTATATATGTTTTTTTTTTTTTTCTGACTTTCCTGAGTTTCATCACCTAAGATATGTCTATCCTGGCAAATGATCAAATGTACTCTAGAAGAATGTGTATTTTGTCATTGTTAGGTGAAGTATCTATTAGGTTTAATTGATTTCCCATATCATCAATTTCTCTCTTTCCTTATTCATCTTCTGTCTAGATGTTTTATTCATTATTGAAAGTACAGTATTAATTAATATCTCCTACTATTAATGAGGAACCATCAATTGGTCCATTCAAATCTTTCAGGATTTTCTTCATACATTTTGAGGCTTTCCTGTTCATTGTGTATATATTTATAATCATTATTTATTCCTCTTAAATTGATACATTTATCTGTATATAAAGATCATCTGTGTGCCTTGTAACTTTTTTTATTTAAAGTCTATTTTATCGGATATTAGTATAGCTACTTCAGCTCTCTTTGGGTTACTACTTTCATGGCATATTTTTTCCATTCTTTCACTTTCAAACAACATATTTCTTGATGCTCTTTCAGACAGCATATAGTTAGTTCACACACTTTTATCCATTCTATCAATTTCTGCCTTTTGATTGGAGTGGTTAATCTATTTATATTTTAAGTCACTATTGATAATGCAAGAATTTCTTCTGACGGTTTGCTCTTTAGTCTTTATAATCTTGTACCTTTTTTTGCCCCTCAATTGTTCCATTAATGTTCACTTTTATATTTATTTGATTGTTGTCATACAATATTTAATGCATTCTCATTTTTATTGGGATATTGTTTTCATTCATTTCTTTGTGGTTTTAAGGGGTTAATATTTAATACCCTGAATATATAACAATCACATATAGTATGACACCAACTTGATTTCACAAACATACACTGTTACTTTTCCAAACCCCTCCAAAATCCTCCATTTTTAGTACTTGTTACCATTTATAACTTTTTACACTGTACATACAAAATCATAGATTGATCATTACTTTTTATGCATTTGCATTTTAGCACCTGTGGGGAATAAGACATGGATTTACACACCAAAAGTTACAATACAATAGTACTATTCTATATAATTACCCAAATGTTCTTCTTTACCAGAGGTCTTTATTTCGTTATGCCACTTTGAACCACCGTGTAGTGTCCTTTCTTTTCAGTCTAAAGAATTTCCTTTAATATTGCTTATAGGGCAGGTCTGGTGGTTATGAACTCACTCAGCTTTTGTTTTGTTGGGAATTTCTTAATCTCTGCCACATTTTAAAAATAAAGTCTCACCAGATATAAAATGAATGGTTTATAGCTGTTTTCCCTTGTGCTTTAACCCATTGCCTTCTTGTCCCATGATTTCTCATGATAAATTGACCTTCAATCTAATTGGGACTCAATTGTACATAATTCAATTCTTTCTCTTGCAAATTTCAAACTTCTCTCCTTGTCCTTTGAATTTTACAGTCTGAGCAATATATAATGTGATATTTTTCTTCTGTTTACCCTGTTTGGTGTTCTCTGCACTTCCTGGATTTGCATATTCACATATTTGCAAAGTTTGGGAAATTCATTTTAATTATTTATTTAAATATTTTTTTGTCCCTTTCTCTCTTTCTTCCCCTTCTGGGATTTCCATAATGCTATATTGGTGTGCCTGATGGTGTAGCAGAAGTAATATAGGCTATTTTCACTTTTTCTAAATCTACTTTCTTTCTGCTCCTCAGCCTAATTTCAATTGTCTTTTCTTAAATTTTGCTCATTCTTTCTTAGCCCAGCTCCAATCTGATGTTGAAGCCCTTCTGGGGAATTTTTTATTTTAGTTATTGTTCTTTTTAACTCCAGAAGTAGTTTGGTTCCTTTATGGACTTCTATCTCTTTACTAAGATTCTTAATTCACTTATTCATTATTTTCTTGATATATTTTAGTTCTTTCTATTTTTCTTCATCTCTTTGAATATTAATAAAATGATTTTTCGAAAAGCCTTTGTTCATTATGTCTTCTGTGTGGTCGTCAATATTTATGTTTTCTGGATTTCTATCCACTTCTATTCGATGTGCTATCATTTCCTGTTTCTTTGTTTTGTACTCCTTTGTTTCACATTTTCTCTTTAATATTTTAGAATGTAAACTCTATGATTTATTCCCCGAGATGTTTAATTCTTGATTTAGTAAGCAGGAGGTGATATGACAGATTTTCTTGAGTGTCAGTCCTGTTAAGAAAGTTCACTCAGGTGAATTATAAGTGCAGTGTCTTCCCTGTATTTTCTGGGCCTATGTGTTGTTCTGGGCTTGGGCTTCTTGGTTATTTTTGAGTTTCCCTGTTTACAGCAGTTTGAATGCCCACTCTATTTCCCAAGGAGACAGAGTTTTCCCTCTTTCAGGTGTTTAAATCAGGTAATAATTTGCTCCAGGCTGTCTGTCTCAATATTTCTTACTCTGCTTTCCTGTCATCTCAAGATGCTTTCACCTGGAGGACAAATTCTGGGAAAGGGGCTGGCTGGAAAGGAGTTTCCAAGTCAGTATTTTCCAGTCATTACATGGCCAGGAACCATAAAAGGAGGTACAGATCCACACTAAATTGCCCTGAGAGTGTATTAGGAAAGGCACCAGGAGATTCTTCCATGGCTCCCCAATGCTGTCTTTTCTTTACCTGTCCAGCAAATGGATTCTGGATATGTTCCCCACAGCTCTCAGAAGCATAACACTTATAATTCTCCTCAGCCAACTTTGTCTGGGAAGGGTTGGAACAATAACCCCCTCAGAGCTTTGTCCCAGTGATCCGAAGTCACTAATCTAAAGTCATGATCAGCAATTAGCCATGTCCCCGCCACCCCAATCTTAGGGAAGTTAAATTTTACATCCTCTCTGTCACCAGGTAGCTAACCAGGGGCTATATGACCTGCCCCAAGTGTGACCCTATAACTGCCACATGGAGAGAGCAATTTGCTAGTCTTTAATATAAATTACCAGCCTCTTCTTCCCACTCTTCCATGGATTCTGGAGTTTGGAAATGGTTCTTTGATACACTTTCTGTCTGTTTAATAGTTGTTCCGGTGGAAAGACTTAATCCTGACACTTCCTACTCCTTCACCTTCCTATTACTTTAACTTTTAAGCTAAAGTACCCCACTATGGTTTTGGATGTGCCCCATTCTTCTTTTAAGTCAAAAACCTACATCTTACATAACTTGAAGGTGTACTGTAGTGTGCAGAATGAATTAGTTCTGTGATCTCTATGGTGGATGGGGGCACCTCTTTCACTATAAAGTTTTCTCTTTATCTCAAGAAATATTGTAAGCCTTATACTTGACAAATTTTTATAGGATTACTATACCAGTATTCTTTTAGTTTAGTTTTCAGTGATGTATCTTTTCCCATCCTTATTTTAGCATTTTTCTTCATCTTTACTTGAAGGTTTGTAAGTGAAATACAGTTTTTTTAAAGAAAATCTGTCAATCTTATTATTTTAATTTCAATGTTCCATTCATTTACATTTAATTTAATTTAGTTACAGATACATTTTATTACCTGCCACCTTATTATTTGCTCTCTGCCTTGTTTTATGTTCCTTTCTCTCTTCTATCTGTCCTTTTTGATTAATAGGCTTTATTGTCCCACTTTTTCTTATGTTAGATGAGTAGTTACACATGCTTTAGTGTTTCCACTTGATGTTATAACATACATTAGTGGTTAAATAAACCTAGCAGAAATTATTTCTTGTACCACTTTCCCTGAAATGCTCTTATTTTAGAACATTAAAAGTTTAATCTCTTCTATTTGCATTATTTTACCATGATTTTTAATTGTACACAAATCTCAAACCCTATCAGCCATGGCTGCTATTGCTTATTTTGTCACTATTCCTTACATATTAATACATTTAACATTTTAACTGTCCTTTCTTCTTAACAATAAGGATGTTTCCATTTGTGACCATTTTCCTTCTCCTGAATAATTCTCATTGTAATGCAAATCTGTAGGTTTACTGACAACTTATTCTCCCAGATTTTATATGTATGAAACACATTTAAGTTGGATTTATTTTTAGAAATTATGGTCTCTGAGTGTATAGTTTTTCTGCTATTATTTTCTTTAACACATTAAAGATATCATTAAATTTTATGATGATATTCATAGTTTACGTTAACAAGTCAACTGTCACTGTTACTGGTGTTTATTTGAAGAAAATGTATTTTAGCTTTAAAATTTTATATTTTGTTTTTCAAAAATTTTATTATCATGCCCTTAGAATATGATTTTTTTCCTATTCATCTTGCTTGGAATGTGCCAATCATTTTTAAATGTGAATTTCTTTTCCTATGTTTCTTCTCCATGCTCCATCTTATTTTTTGGAAGAGAAAACAAGTTTTGTTATAGTTCCTTATACAGTTGAAAATAGAAGCACACATTTCTTAATAATGGAGAGAAAAACAAAAGAAGCCATTTCATTAAAATCAAGGCATATAAAACATTTTAAAATATAAGGTAACAAATGGGCATTACACCAGCTTGGACTAGTGCAGCCAAATAGGTAATCTTCCTGTAGTTAAAGCTCAAGGGATTTACACCTGTTTGCAAATTCTCAGGTGGAGAAAGATGAGCCATTGATTTGCAAAGAAGTGCAACTATATGTAAAGATAGTTGCTTTGGTGACAACACACACCACAGATACTGAAGCTTGAAGATCATAGAACTTTGATTTAAAGATGATTTCATATGTTACAAGAGGACATTCCCTTGGGAGAAACTTTGTCTTGATCTTACAATCATTAGGATGGTATTGAAACTCAAAATCCTTGATGTACTGAGATTACATGACAACTGTTTCCCAGAAATACATCATTAAGGGCATTAAGTAGACCATAATCAAATACAGTTGACTTAACCCTGGTCAGAAAAAAAGAGGCACTGCATCATATATCCCGTTCTCCAGAACAAGTTCATATCAGAGAAAAAAGGACATGCAGCGCTTCTAATGCCAAAACAAAAAAACAAAACAAAACAAAAAAAAAACACGCTTCATCTGGCCAGAGTCCTAGCAACACCCACTCATGAGAAAAATCCACCTCAGTTTCTAAAACTATATATTTTTATTCTTTCAAAGATACTTACATTTACACAGATGTTACACAAAAAAACAGTGATTCCCATATGCCCCACTCCCTGCAACTTGTCACCCTCCCACATAAACAACATCCTTCATTAGTGTGGCACATTCACTGTAATTGATAAACACATCATAGGACATTGCCATTGAGCATGGACCATAGTTCACATTATAGATTCCCCTCTCTCCCACACAATTCTGCAGGCTATGGAAAGATACATAATTGCATATAGCTGTCATTGCAATGCCATTCAAGATGATTCCCAAGTCCCCAAAAAAACCCCATATTGCACCCATCTTTACCTCCCCCTGCCCCCAGCATCTCCAGTGGCCACTGCCTCCACATTAGTGCTGTAATTTCTTCCATTGCTAGAAACACAACAAGTCTATTGTAGAAAACCAATAAGTCCACTCTAGTTCCTACTTCATTGCACAATCCTGAGGACTCTGGGGTGGTGATGTCCACTTCAACTCTAATTGAGTGGAAGCTTTGATCCCATACAGCTGATGGATGGGCCTCTCTTGCTTGAAGTTATATGCTCTTTTGTTTCCTTGGAATGGTGGTTGTCAATCCTCACCTCCATGTTAGTTATCCTGGGTGAGTCCAATGTACTGGAGAGTAGGTGTTGCAATTCTGCTGAAGCTCTGGGCCCAGCTGGTACATGGACAGCCAAAAGATTCAAGTCTCTTGGATGTACACCTACAAACTTCAGCACCAAAATTGGTTCAAGTAGAAGGGAAAGATGAGCCATGTGTAGGGAAGCCATAACTAAGTCCAACGCTGTCACTCTCAGGAGCACAAACTCTAAAGTAGAGTCCACTGGCAAGTCACCAAACTCCAGAGCTATCTGCCCAGAACATAGGATCTGGGTGTCTCCAGAGCCCTCAAGAACCCATTACTTGAGGAAATAGTCATTTTGGCAGTCTAAGAGTTTCTGCTGAGATGTGTATAAGCGTTACCTCTGGGATGACCTCCTGACTCGCTTTGAACTCTCTTAGCCGTATAAATTCATTTGTCTTTACATTTTCCCCTTTTATTCAATGTCTTTTTCAAGTTGCATTGCTAGTTGGTGCTTGGTAGTAATCCCATGATGCCAGGGAGGCTCATCCCCAGAAGTCTTGTCCCATGCTGAGGGGAAGGTAATGCATTTATATGCTGAGTTTGGCTTAGAGAGAGGTCACATTTGAGCAACAAGGAGGCTATCAGGAGGCAAATGTTAGGCACCCCACAACACTAGGCTAAGTTTCAATTTCAAAAGCAAAGGCTCACAAGCAATATCATCAATATCAAGGGCCCATCAATGAACCATCCTCCTTCACCAGTCGCTGCCCCTTCACATGGGGGACAGTTGGGGCTACATTATTGAATATGACAGGGCACCCCAGGATGGGAATTCAATATTCTCTTGGTTATTGTATGAATTTCCACCCACTATGGCAATGCCCTGTGAACATTTGAACACATTTATATGTATGTCCAGGTGAAATTCCTCCCACGAATCCCCCATCATAGATACCCCACACCAAAGATCTTCCCCTGCCGCAGTTGTAACCCTTCTGTGACCCAAAGCTTCTTCAAAAATGAAGCCAATAAAAGAGCCAAAAACAATTAATTGGAAAATGAAATAATAATGGTAGTTTAAATATAAAAAATAAAATACATAAAAATTTAAAGAAAACTAAAAATAAAATAAAATCTAATAATTGGGATATTAAAAATAATGGAAAATATTTAATTTTTTTGACATTTTGCCTTTCATGACTGTAATATCTGTTGTCCTGTATGTACAGTGACATTTTCTTCCATTTATTCCCCAATGTTTTATATTTTTCCTTTTGTTTTCATCCATGTTATCCCCTATGTTAGCACTGTGTTCCTTCTTACACCTGAGTAATATTCCATTGTATGTATATACCACATTTTGTTTATCCATTTATCTGTGGATGGGCTTTTGGGTTGATTCCAACTTTTGCAATAATGAATACTGCCACTATGTACATTGGTGTGCATATATCTGTTCGTGTCCTTGCTTTCAGTTCTTCTGGGTATATACCCAGCAGTTGAATTGCTGGATCATATGGCAGTTCTATAGTTAGTTTTAAGGAACTACCAATCTGTCCTCCACAATGGCTGAACCATTCTACATTCCCACCAGCAGTGGATGAAGTTTCCCATTCCTCCACAACCTCTCCAACACATATAGTCCTCTGTTTTATTTTTAATAGCTGCCAAGCTAATGGGCATAAGATCATATCTCATTGTAGTTTTGATTTGTATTTCCCTAGTAGCTAGTGATGGTGAGCATCTTTTCATGTGCTTTTTAGCCATTTGTATTTCTTCCTTGGAGAATTGTCTTTTCAATTCACTTGCCCATTTTTAAATGTGTTGTTTGTCTTTTTATTTTTGAGGTGTAGGATTTCTTTATATATGCTGGATATTAGGCTCCTCTCAGATATATGGTTGCCAAATATTTCCTCCCTTTGGGTAGGCTGCCTTTTTTACTTTCTTGAAAACCTTCTTTGAGTTGCAACAGTTTTTAATTTTGAGAAGATCCCATTTATCTATTTCTTCTTTCACTTCTCTGGGTTTGAAGTGCATGAGACTATTTCCTATTACAAGGTCCTGTGAATATTTCCCTACTTTATATTCCAAAGACTTTATGGTCTTGGATCTTATATTTAGATCTTTGATCCATCTTGAGTTGACTTTTTTATAAGGTGTGAGATGGTGTTCCACTAGCATTCTTTTGGATACGGATATCCAGTTCTCCAAGCATAATTTCTTGAAGAGGCCATTTTTCCAAGTTGAGTGGGCTTGGTGGCCTTGCCGAATATCACATGAATGTATGTGTGAGGATCTATATCAGAACCTTAAATCAGTTCCATTGGTTGGTATATCTATCCTTTTGCCAATACCATGCAGTTTTGACCACTGTAGATTTGTAGCATGTTTTAAAGTCAGGTAGTGTGTTTCCTCAGATTTCATTTTTCTTTCTCAATATATCTTTGGTTATTTGGGGACTCTTATCCTTCTAAATAAATTTCATAGTTAGTTTTTCCTATACAATAAAAAATGCTGTGTTGATTTTTATTGGGATAGCATTAAATATGTAGATAAGTTTAGGTAGGATAGACATCTTCATGATGTTTAGTCGTCTTATCCATGAACAGCATATATTCTTTCATTTATTTAAGTCTTCTTTGATTTCCTTTAACATGTATGTCATTTACATCTTTAGTTAATTTATTCCTAGGTATTTGAATCTTTTACTTACTATTGTAACTGGTATGTATATATATATTTTTGTTAATTTCCTCCTCAGATTGCTCATTAATGGTGTATAGAAATGCTACTGATTTTTAAGCATTGATCTCATAGCCTGGGACTCTACTGAACTCACTTATAAATTCTAGAAACTTTCTTATAGATTTCTCAGTGTTTTATATGTATAGGCTCAAGGCATCTGCAAATATTGAAATTTTTGCTTCTTCCTTTCAAATTTGGAAGACATTTAAATCTTTTACTTGCCTCAGAGCTCAAGCAAGTACTTCTAACACAATGTTAGATAGGAACAGTGTCAGTGGGCATCCTTGTCTGTTACTGATATTAGAGAGAAAGCTTTTCAGATTTCACATTTGAATATAATGTTAGCAGTGAGTTTTTCATATACATCCTTTATCATCTTTAGAAAGTACCTTCTATTCCTATGTTTTGCAGCGTTTTCATCAGGAAAGGGTGCTGGATTTTGTCTAATGCTTTTTCTGCATCTATAGAGATTATCATGTGATTTTTTTCATTCAATATGTTTATGTGGTGTGTTACAAATATTGATTTTCTTATGTTGAACCACCCTTGCATACCTGGGATGAAAGCCACTTGGTCATGATGTATAATTCTTTTGATGGATTGCTGAATATGATTAGCAAGTATTTTGTTGAAGATTTTAGCATCTAGGTTCATTAGAGAGATTGGTCTGTAATTTTCCTTAATTGTGGTGCCTTTTTTCGCTTTGTTATTGGGTAATGTTGGCATCATAGAATGAGTTAGGCAATGTTCCTTCTACTTCTATTTTTTGGAAGAGTTTAAGCTGGATTGGTGTTGGTTCTTTCCAGAATGTTTGGTACAATTCACGAGTGAAGCCATCTGATCCTCGACTTTTCTTAGTTGGGAGGTTTATGATGACTGATTCTATCGCTTTACTTGTGATTGGTTTGTTGAGTTCATTAATTTCTTCTTTCATCAATGTAGGCTACTTGTGAGTTTCTAGGAATATGTTATTTCCCCTAAGTTATCCTCTTGTGAGCAAATAATTTTTCAAATTATCTTCTTATGATACTCTTTATTTCTGTGTTGTCAGTGGTGGTATCCCCTTCTTATTTCTTATTTTGTGTATTTGCATTTTCTCTCTTTTTTTCTTTTTAGTCTAGCCAAGGGTTTACCAATTTTATTGATCTTGAAAAACCAGCTTTTGGTTTTCCTTATTTTTTCTAGTGCTTTCTTATTTTCTATTTCATTTATTTCTGCTCTAACGTTTGTTATTGCCTTCTTTCTACTTCCTTTGCGGTTAGCTTCTTGTTCTTTTTCTAATACCTTCAGTTGTGCAGTTAGGTCTTCCATTTTTGCCATTTCTTCTTTTTTGATATATGCATTTATGGCTATGAATTTCTCTCTCAGTACATCTTTTGCTGCATCTCACAGGTTTTGATATGTTATGTTGTCATTTTCATTCCTTTCAAAGTAGTTACTGATTTCATTTGAGATTTTCTCCTTCACCCACTCTTCGTCTAAGAGTGTGTAGTTAACTTCCATGTCTTTTTGCCTAATCTACTTCTCTGGCCCTTACTGATTTCTAGCTTCAATTGATTATGGTCAGAGAAATTACTTTGAATAGTTTCAAACCTTCTGAATTCATTGAGCAATTTTCTGTGGCCTAGCATGTGGTGTATTTTGTAGAAAGATCCATGTGCACTTTAGAATAATGTAAATACCAGTGTGCTTGGTTGTAGTGTTCTGTATATGTCTATTAGGTCTAAATCTTCTAATGTATTATTCAAAGTCTTTGTTTCTTTATTGATTATTTGTCTAGATGTTCTGTCTAAGGCTGATAATGTAGAGGTATCTATTTCTCCACTTAGTTTTTTCCATGTTTGACTCATGTATTTTGAGGCCCCTCAGTTAGGTACATAAATATTTATGATTGTTCTTTCTTCTTGAAAGATTACCAATTATACTAATTTATAGTGTCTGTCATTGTCTCTTAAAATGGTTTTGCATTTAAAGTCTATTTTGTCTGATATTCCTATAGCTACTCCTGCCTTTTTGTTTGTTATTGTTTGCTTGTAAGATTGTTTTCTAACCACTCAGTTTCAGCTTCCCTGAATCTCTGAGTCTAAGATGGGTTTCTTTAAGACAACATATGGATGGGTCATATTTCCATATCCACTCTGCCAATCTGTGACTTTTGACTGGTGAGTTTAAGCCATTAACATTCAGTGCTATTACTTTCAAGGAATTACTTACATTAGCCATATTTTTTTTGAGTTTATGGGGGTCATATTTTGTTTTTATATCTATTTTTTGTGTTTTTAGATATTCTTATACTCTCCTGAAACTCTCTCTGACTCCTGTTTTGTTTTGTTTTTCCTTTTAACTGGTAGAATTCCCTTCAATATTTCTTGAAGTGCAGTTTTCTTATTGCATACTCTTTTAATTTCTGTTTAACTGTGAATATTTTGAACTCTCCATCATTTTTGAATGCCAGCTTTGCTGAAAAATGAATTCACGGCTGGAAGATTTTTTTTTTTCTTTTAGTTCCTTAACTATGTCATACCATCAGCATTTAATCTTATTGTGCTTTCCTTGAATGTGATGGTTCTCTTTTCTCTTGCTACCTTGAGTATTTCCTTTTTTATTGAGCTTTGGAGACCTCAATGAGTATATGTCTTGGAGTAGGCTTGTTTGGATTTATACTGTTTGGAGTGCACTGTGATTCCTATGTATGTACATCCATCTCCCTCAATTGGGTTGGAAAATTGTCAGCCATTATTTCCTCCAATACTACTTCTGTCCCTTTTCCCTTCTCTTCTCCCTCTGGGATGCCTATAATGCATATGTTTGTTCATTTTGGGTTATCATTCAAATTCCTAAGTCCCTGCTGGATTTTTTCTACTTTTTTAAATCTATCTGTTCAACTATGTTTGATTTCAGATGTACTGTCTTCTGCATTGCTGATTATTTTCTCTGCCTGCTCAAACTTGCTGTTATATAATTCCAGTGAATTTTTTTTATTTCTTGTATTGTTTCATTCATTACCATCATATCTGTTATCATTTTATGTATGTTTACATTTTCTTCCGTGTGTTCTCCCAGTGTTTTCTTAATAATCTTGATCTCTTCGTTCACTTCATTAAGTTGGTCCATGATATTTGTTTGGAAGGCTTTGATTAGTTGTTCAATGTTGTGCATCTCTTCCTGGTTTTTAGTCTGTTCATTGGATTGAGCCAAGTCTTCCTGTTTCTTAATGTGGTCTGTAATTTTTTGTTGCTGTCTGGTCATCTTTTAATCTTTACAGGTTTATTCAGTTGATTAGTTTCTATCTCCATTTTTGGATTTTATTTAGTTGCTGTTTTGTGTGTGTGTGTTAAGTTTTCTCTTTGACACTTTGCTCCTCTTGTTCTATTTCCTTCCTGTTATCTAGGTTCCCTTGAAGGAAAAAGATCAGGGCCAGAGAAAGCAAAAGAGGTAAGAAAAGAAAAAGGATAGTAGTAGTAATAAAATAAAAGTTAGAAGAGGAACTGTATAAGATCTTGGAAAATGAATATTTAACTCATGTAAGCAGAGTAGAGTAATAGGAATAATAAAGTGGAGTACCAAAAATGAAATGGGAAACTGAATAGAGAAAAATATGCAGAATGAATTAAAAGGCCAGAATGATGAGGAAAGAGGGAAAGAGAAAAGAAGACAAAAAGAAAAAAGTTAATAAATGAAAGAAAACAGGATGGACAAGATAGAAATATAAACCAGAAAAACTAAAGACTAAATAAAGAGAATTAGAATATAAGAACAATAGCATACTGCTTAATACAGAAAGATGAAGGAAGGAAAAGGGATAACATTAGTAGACAAATTCGGTATACACATAAAAGGGGAAATCCAGGAAGAGGAAAGAGAGCAAAGAAGAAACAAGCCAGCTGCACCTAATTAAGAAAAAACAATAAAAAAGGGAGGGGAAAGAAAAACAAAAAACAATAAACAAAAAAACAAACACAAAGAAAGCAGTCAAAAACAAATTGAGGAAAAACAGCCTTCCCTATTAGGCTCCTGAGGAGCTGCTCAGGCTGCCAGTGTTCATCAAATAATTACCCTGCAACCTGCACTCTGCAGGTTTTGAAGCATGTTTTAACATGTAAACTATGTTAATTTTTTTAAAAGTAACCTTTTTTTAGGAAAAATAAGAGACCCAAGAGAACCGTATGCAAAAATGATGTCTATGTTCTCCCTGTCCTAAAGTATCAGCTGGATGTTTTATATCCTGGTGGATCACTGCTCTAAGAGAAGCCAGGGTTTGAAATATGGACCTTGTATATTCAAGGCAGTATCTACTCCACTGAACTAACCTTTCTCATTGGGTCTGTTAGCCTTTCAGAAAGCTATCCACAGTCACTTTCCATCAGGCAGGTTTAACTCTTTGCAGTTGGGTAGATTCCTGCTTATTAGGAGTCTGTCTGTCATTGCCTCCTTTCTATTCTTTTTGCTTTCTCTCCCAGGGCAGCAGTATGCGATAGCCTGTGTGAGCAGATAACCCCTCATCTCTCCTAGTCAGATTGAGTTCCCTTCTGAAATTCAAATGGGACCCTGGTGACTGAACTCACTATTGAAAAATGACTCTCAACCATTTTTCATAGCACCCCCTTCTGCCAGGGGACCCTAAATAGGCTCTTGGAAGTTTACTAAGCACTTCTTACTGCCTGCCTCCCTCAGGGGAGTTGAAATTTTGATAGTTTTCAGCACAGGACTAGTCAATTGCTTGACTCTGCCCCTCCAAGGACAAGTTACTCTATCCTAGGGTGATTAGGTAAATCAGGCTTCATCAGCATATTTTCTTCCTCCTCTTCCTGGTGCCACTTTGAGCCAGCTGGTGTGCATCCCAAAGTTCAAATGGGGTCAAGGCAACCAAATCCACAAAAAAGGAAAGCTCTTTTCTTCCCTTACCAGAACCCTAGGACCCTTGGAGAATGCTCCCTACTACTGGGTGGTCAGTATTATTCAGGGCTCACAGAGGCTTCCTGCCTTGAGTGTGGGGCTTAGCCATCCACAGTTTCCAGCCATGGAAAAAGAAAATCATGGTTTTACCTTAAGCAACCTACCCCTCTGTTCAGCTCCCTCCAGATCAATGCCCTGAAGCCTCCTGCTCTATGGGTTCCCAAAACAACACACTTGGCAGGATCTTACCCTCACTCAGCCATCCCTTATGAAAAAGATAGTGAGGGCCCTTTTAAACCAATGCCATCTTGCAGCTTCTCCTCCATCTCATTTTTTTATCTACATTTATCCTGGGATGAAAATAACATGTAAGTTATAAATTTTCATTGAATTACACATGTATTAATTCTATTATGGATATCCTAATTATGATTCCTCTATTCCTTCAATTTACATATTTTATATTGATCTGATTCCCATGAAAAAATATGTCTAATATGTTTTGAATCACATCTATTGATTATTAATTTCAGAAATATTTTATATTTATATAATATCTATTATATACTTTATTTTTACTTAGGTCACTTTTACTTCTGGAATTTTTATTTTATTCTTTTTATCTTCATATGTCCATCTATCATCTCCATTTTCACCTTCTATTTTATATAATATATTAATCCTAGCTATTTTAAAGTCTTTGTTTAGTAATTCTCTTTTCCAACTCCCCTGTGGGTATATTTTTATTGTGTCATATCATGTGTGAAATTTTTGTTCTCTTTCTTTGAGAAGGCTGGAATGAATATTTAATCTTCCACAATAAGCAAAATGGAAGTCTGTCCAGTTATTACCAAGGATATTTATGTGACATTTTAAAATTATGAAAACTTTTTTTCATATTTTTGAGGGAAAAAAAACTATTCCTAAAATAATTGGAAAGTATAGTTGCCACTATCTGGCATGCTTGGTTCCAAAATTTGAATACACATATATGGTCTTAAAAAGCCAGGTATTTTGAAGGTCTCTGGTGAGTGAAAATTTTCTTCAATCAGAAAAAGGAATAAAAAAATCACAGACTGAAACCTTCAAGCTTTTAAAATTTACAAGAGTATTTAAAATAACAATGTCCAAATCCAAAATCAGCACTTGCAAGCCACCTATTGTCCATGATCCTTTTAATCTTATATCCCCTAATCTGAATCAAAAACAAAAGTAAACATGACAACAACCTAATGGCATAGATCAATTAGAGGATTCAATCACAGGTTAAATGACTCATAAACACAAAATAATTATATAAAAAATATTTTTGAAAAATGTTTACAGTGCAACCTGATAATCACTCCTCTCATTAGTGGTTATTAGCTGATATTATTTTGAAAATTCACCCACAGTTTCTTCAATCAAGAGCCTATTTTTGGAAAAGAATTCTAAAACTCAATTTTGAATGATTTCCTTATAACTAGAATACTTTCCAGGGTAAAAATCCTGTGACTATCTTGGCCCATAGCTTCATTGGTGTTCATAAAACTATTAAGCAAAACCATGCAACAATATTACTGGACCCTTTCAATATAAAGAGCTAATAATAGCCACGAGTAAATGTATAACTATGCCTTTAGTATGACACAGATTAGAATATATATTTTTCCCAATTTCTGAAAATTACAGAATGTCTTTCAAATATTCAAGTAAAATGGAAAGTGTCTTATGTATTATAAGCCTAATTGGTAAGACTGGGATAAATAAGTGAATGGTCTGCATTGGAAAACACAAACTAAAATGTGTCTGTGATCCTATGCAGAGATGATAGAATAGGTAGATCCATTCCCTCCAAGTTAAAACAAAATCCTGACACTCAGAGGTAAAAATGGGTAGAGGAAACTTTAAAATCTGGCCCCAAATGAGAACAAGACAGAAATAAATATGTGTAAATAGTGAAAAGCCTAATCAGTTGAATATCTTGAATTGTTTTCCATTCAAGAAGGAAATGTGTGTGCATTAAATACCCAAAGATTTTAGCAACTTATGAGTCCCCATGCCTCTCTTCTTATCTTGGTTTCCCAGACTTGTTATGACAAATATGTCACAATGGGTTAACTTAACCAATGGGAATTTATCAGCTTACAATTTTCATGATAGAGGAAGTCCAAAATCAAGATGTCAGTAAGATCATACTTTCTCCCCAGAGTGTTTGGGTTCTGGTTCAGACTGTTGGCAAACTTATCAATTACTTGACTTACATTTCTCCTCCAGCCTCATGAAATGTCTTCTCATTTCTGGTTGCTCTTTCAGTTACTGCTGACTTCCAATTTATGCCTCCTTTCATGTTTCTCTAACTCTGGCTTATGATTTGTTCTCTTTATAATGTCTTCAGTAATTTGGACTAAAAGCCATCTTTTTCTTAGTTGCTCCTGTCTTAAATGAAACTATCATTTTCAATAGGTTCATAGATACAATGGGTTCACACCCATGAGGACAGATTAAGATTAAAAAATACATGTATGTTGTGTTCCATAATTCAACCTACCATACTCCAAAACTCAAGAAAATATTAAGATCATTTAAGGAATGATGGGAATGTTCTACACCATGATTGTGCCTTCAAAGTAAACACCAAATATAAAAGATAGTACCCCCAAAAAAACTAATGCAAATCATTTCAGTATTTTTACATTGGTTACATATTAAAATGATAATATTTTACATATATTGGATTTATAACATTATTCAAATTATTTTTGCCTGTTTCCTTTAAAATTTTCAATCTGGCTAGTAGAAAATTAGAGGTTACACATGTGGCCAGCATTATATTTATATTGGATGAAACTCTGCCAGGTGCCATGTATTGCCATGTTTTTTTCCTGTGAAGAGAGGCTTAGGTCTTCCCCTTTCCTCCATCATATGAAAATTATTCATTAGATGTCTTCATTGTTTCAAGAGGGGCAGAGGTTAATTCATCTGTTTCATGGTGAATTTCAGTCTACTCATACTTATGAATACTGCTAAATTAAAAAAAAAACCTGCTATATAACCAACTCCATTTAAATTTATGTTCATCTGAATAGATTCTATGATATACTGACATATTAGGTGGTATCTAATCAATCACAATGGTAGATTAATTTAGACAGATTCTTATTCTTTGTCCGTGTTCCTGTAGGTTGTATTTGTATTTCTAGGCAAATGTCAGTAGCTATCTTAGTTTGTTTGAGCTACTGTCACAAAAAACAACATCATGGGTTGGCTAAAATCATAGGAACTTATTGTCTCAGAGTTTCAGAGGTTAGAAGACTTTTTTTCTCTCAGTTTTGGTAATTCTGGAATTGGCATACATAAATCTTGTAGTTCCTTAAGTTGAATATCTTCCCTCTGTCACATGATGATGTCTTCTTTTTCTTGTGGGTTCCAACTGATTTCCTGCTTCTGCGTTCTCCCTATGAATTCATTTTATAAGGTCTCCAGTAATACAGGTTAGTGCCCATTCTTGTTCATTTCGGCCACACCATAAGGAAACATAACATTTTAAAAAGGTTTTATTTGCTAAGTTTAATATTCACAGGAATATGGATAAAGAAAGTAGTCTCTGACTTTGGCATGCTATGGAAGCAAATACAGGTCATGGTATCTGTAGAGACTCCCATAAAAAAAAATGACCTTCTAGTAAATGACCTTTTCAAGGTTCTATAATACCCAAGAGAGGAAGTCATTACAAAAATTATGAAAATAGAAGCTCAATCAAGGAGAAAAAATGATAAGCATAAAGGAAATGCTTTGGCTGATCTTTATGGTAAAAGACAATGCCAAAATTTTTCAGTCAAGAGCTTAGGAATTTAATACCTGTAAACAAGACTAAAGAGACTTTTCAAAGGTCCATGAGTACAATTCTAAAATCAGCTTCCAACATTGAAAAAAGAAAATTTGTTCATAGATAGATGCACCCTCTTCTCTGGTGATACTAAGATAGTAGCCTGTTAGCACTAGAGTCCCTAAAATGGCCCATAGACAAGACCTAACATGAACATGCCCTCCATGATCCAGAATCTATTATTTTAAGTATAAAAAAATCACTGTTGGTGGTCCTTTAAATGAGAAACATGGTGAGAATATGAATCATGTTCCACTTGTCAATTACGGAACCATGAAAAAAGTATAAAGATGGGACAGAGTCAAATACCTCCATAAACAGAGCCCTTTGAAAATCTTCAAATTGGCTTTATACAGATACCATCTTCTATGGGATATGAATATGTCCTTGTTATCATATGTCTATTTTCAGGATGAATGAAGGCTTTTCCTTGTTATAAGGCTACTGCCTTAACAGTAGCTAAAAAGCTATAAAATTGTTTTCCCCAGCTGGGATTTCCTATTATTCTCTCAAGTCATAGAGGCAACCATTTCAATTGAAACATAACCAAGGAAATTTGCAAGAACTTACCCATCAACTAAAAGCTTCACTGAACCTACCATCTTTAATCATCAGGAAAAGTAGAAATAACAAATGGTATCTTAAAACTTAAAGTCACTAATTACCTGAAAATCTCTCTACCTTGGCCTAGGATTCTTCAGTAAGCTTTGATGTCCATAAGATCTAGTTCCTCAGGAGAGCATTTTCTGTCCTCCTTTGAAATCACGATGGGAAGACACATGAGACTCCCTATATCTCTTATTCTACCAGACGCCAATCTATTACTTTCTGAAATTGTTAATTATTGTAAAGGACAACTCACATATATTCAGTTCAACCATTCGCATTACCAGGCTGCATTTCCTGAGATTCCTTTACAGTGGACTCTTCATGACATTGAATACATTACTTGGTGTACTGGAAAAGACATCAACAAGACTGCTGTAGAAACTAGTTAGGAAGGACTATTTCAAGTTTTATTGACCACCAGAATGGCAGGAAAACTACAGGGAATTGTGTTCACATATCACAAGTAAAACAAGTGTAAGCTTTTGAGAGGTGACCCGTTTCACACACAAGCTAAAATTTACATAATGATTCTAGAAGTAGATGGCTACTGATGTAAACAACGTCTGACCAAGACATCAGAACAAATAGATGATTGCTAAGATCATGAATCAAAACCTGTATGGATTTCCTTTTATCCTGGTCTATTCTTTTTCACTATCTAAATGTCCTTTTATTCATCTTACACTCCTCACACTGTCATATCTTTATCACCAATTATACCTTACTTTTACCATGATTTTATTTTATTTCTTCTTTACCCTGTTCTGCCCTATGCACTTCTAACTTGAACACCATTATTTAGTCCTTTTGGCATACCATACAGCAAATGAAACCAATTAGAGTAACCACTGGATCTCTACTTATTGCCTGCTTAGTCACCAAAAAGATATTTCTCTAATAACCATCACACTTACACTTCTAGACTTGATTCTGAAAGAAAACATCATATATACCAATCAGATAGATTTTCTTTTTGGAGTTACTCTGGGTTGTGCCTTAAGAATCCCAGAAACTGGTGTCAGGTTTACAAATGCTGTAGCGCAAAAATACCAGAAATGTGTTGCTTTTATAAAGAGGATTTATTTGGTGTAAAAGCTTACACTTGCAAGGCAAAAATAATGTCCAAATCAAGGCATCATCAGTATGTTTTCTCACCAAAAATCAGCTGCTAGCAGATCCTAGAGTTCTGCCACATGGCAAGGCCGGATGGCAGGTCTGCTTGTCTCTCTGTAGTTTCTCATGGAAATCAGCTGTGGGTGATCAGGCATCTTTGTGAGCCTCTTAGGACTTCTCCATCTTTCTGCAGCTGTAGGTGAATCTGTAGTCCTCTCTCTTACATGACCAGGTAGGAATGGAGAGCTCCCCTTTCATTGTATCTTTCCCTCTGTGTGTTCTTGGTTTATATTGGAGACAGCAAGAGCGTGGAGATCTAACCTGGTCCATTCCTTACTGACATAATTCAATCAAAAGTAATCTAATCAAGTGATTGAATTAAGGGCTTCTTAACTAAATTTAATGCAATCAAAGGGCCCCACACCCACAGGAAAGCATTGTTTCAAGAACAACCTTTGTTAGGATTCACAGAATTCAAACTGTCACACTTGGATTATGATATGGTCTTTTTTTAACCCTAGGAGTATGGTATTTTAGTATAAAACAGACAGATATCAATGACCACTACGTAGGGCATAGCAAATGTTCATTTTCTATTTTGGCAAGAGTCCTTTTACTTTCATGAGATAGGAGCAAACTATAGTGAACAGGCTTTCTTTATAGATACCAAATTTCTCCTGGTACACCATGGTTTTAATAGCATAAGAAATTATTTCCACTCAGGACACAAATTTCTGGTGGGGTGAGGGTCAAAGGAAATTGTTGGCAAAATGGGACCAAGTTTTCAAGCATTAACGGAAATAATTATGATTATTGTCATCTTTCTGGATTTGACACTCAATCAGTCCTGAAAGTCAATATCCCATTCCTGAAAGGCAATAGATACTCTTACTACACTCCCCAAGGACCTTATTTTGTATATGGACACAAGACATAAAAAACACTACATGTAAATTGTGTTATTTCCTATTACACTATTACCTAAATGGCTATTATGATTAGTTTCCACAATGGAAATTTAGAAAAATGAGTGACGTTATGTTCTCTTCCCATACTATAAAAACTCATCATGAGACAATTGCCAGATAAGAGACAACTCTAAGTGAATTGTGGAAAAAACACTTTAATCCTGGCTAAACTCATGAAGTTTTCTGTCCTTGGCATCACTCCCCTTGTCACTAAGCAGTTATCATTTGCATTGGAAAATAAACTATAAGATTGCAGATAATATTAGAAAATGTAGCTGTGAAGTTAGATAAACCTATCTCCCCCTAAGGGTAAGCTATCATCTCACTAGCTGATAAAGTATTGGAATATCACAAAATTGCTCATAGAGATCAACTGGCTATATTTTGGTTTCCCAAGGATGTGTGTGTTCAATGTGGGTACCCAGAGCTGTGTATTTGTAAATTACACTAAAAGGAGTATATGCAGGGGTACCAACAGCAGATGTCCATGCTAAAGAAGCATGAGAATCAGATTACACATCTCCAAAATATGATGGATCTGATTCTCCTTATGGTGGGCTTCTAGGGTCATGGTGACCTTGGCTCAGAGATGTCCTAATAGAGGCACTTATCTTCTTAATCATAATATTCATAATATCCCCCATTCATTGCCTGAGCTATAGACTCTTAAATGGTACTCCTTCACTAATAACTCAATGAATTATAAATTTAATTAAGGACACAAAATCAGAGTGAATGGGACAAATAAAATCTCAAATTTCAGCTAACCCGTGAAATCAGTGATGAAACATGAGAGATTTTGGTGGTAAATGATAGAGTGTCAACCTATTAGGACAAGTCCTGATAACCTAGATAGTGATCAAAGGGGTGAAACGGTTAAAACAATATATAGACAAAAAAAAAAACTTAGGGACCCCTCAGAGCCTAAAACTTTCCTATTTGTAGCCCCCCTTGCATTTCCTCTTTGTATTAGGGTTCTCACGGGAAACAGAATCAATAGGAGATATCTGTCAATAATATGAGATTTTATAAGAGTCTCTCACGTGACCGTGGGGATACAAAAGTCCAGGCTCCACAGGCAGGCTGCAAACCAGGGGCTCCAATGAAAGGTCCTTGATGAGTTTCTGGGAGAAGTTGGCTGTCCAAAGACGAGCTGGGAAATTCTCTCTGAATGTTGAAATCACTTTCCCTTTTAAGGCATTCAACTGATTGGTTAAAAGAGTGCCCCTTTGCTGATGCAATCTACGTGATTGATGCAGATGTAAACAGCCCTGCATGGAGTAAAGTCACTGGTGATCAAAGTCCATAAATGCTCTTGTATTACAATTAGCCCAGTGCTTCCTGAACTCCTGGACACAATTACCTGGCTGAGTTGACATATTAGCCTAACCATCACACTCTTGATATCATTTGAAAATTGAAATCTCCACCAAAGTGGGCAACCCCATTAGCCATTCAATCCTGGTTCATTATATTTGGTCCAATATAAAATAAAGCCTACCTGGCTTATGCCCACTCCTATTAAATGGACAAATGCTTGTCCAATTAATATGAGTCAAATGAACTTACTTTGTAGCCGTTTAAAAAAACATTTGGCATCCTTCATAACTCAAAACTGCTACTGTTTTTTGTGCATGATTGTTTTCTTTGCTGCAGCAAAACTTTTGCTGTACTTAATAAAATACTTTAAACTGCAACATCACGATTTCTTGCCTTAATCCTGAAATCTAACCCTGTGCTTAGGGAGAATAAGTCTATGACTCTGAAACCCCGACCATCACCTACCTATCCCATGACAAGATTTCCACAATCTCAGAGATGATGTAAACTTGTTCTTCAATGGCATTGCCAAAAAACCCAGGGGAAACTAGGCATGTGTTATGTTCTCACCATGACTGACTCCACTGAGGAAAGAAACTAAGTTTCATTCTCTCACTTCATGTTGAAGAATCAGTGTGTATTTCATACAATCCTCATTGCCTCAGGAAGGACAATTGAAACACATTATGATTCCCAGTTTAATTTTAGCTGTGATCACGGTTTGTTCTACTTTGGCAACAATGAGGCTCCCTTGAACTCTTAATCCCAACACCCCCCCCCACAAATGAAAACTCTTTTAATGGAAACTTAATTCATGTATAGGTTTTATAATCACTAATTTTAATGACCAGGCAGCAGATGCACATTTCATTAATTATACTAAAAAAATATCCAATGATTCTAAGGTCAGAAAAGGTAGGGAAAACCTTAGTGGGCATACAAGTCTTGAAAAACCAAATCATTCATTACTTATACTCATTCCTAAAACTGAAAGTTGACTATTTATTAAATAACTCACAAATTTTAGTAAATATATTAGTCAATAAAAGCACTAGTATATACAAAGAAACTACTTTTGGCTGACAATATTTTTGTAACACAGGAACTTAATTTTTGGAAAGGTAAATGCAATGAGCTAAACAATCCTTGCATGTTTAGGATACTTAGCTTTTATTTAAAGGAAAATTTTATTTTAAAGAAAAGTTTAAGGATTTCCAAAAATTGGAGAATATAGAATATAGAATCTCCATGCATAGTATACTCAGTTTCCCCTATTAGTAACATATTAAATCAGTTTAAAGTAGTGAACTAATCTTAATACAGTATTATTAACTAAGGTTCAAATTATATTCATATTTTTAAAGTTTTCATTTAATATTCTTTTCCTGTTCCAGTGTCCAACCCAGGACTACACATAGCATACAGCCACAGTGGCTCCTTACACTCAGTTTCTTGGCTAGGATTGTTTCAAAGACTTTCCTTGTGTTTCATGATCTTGACAGTGTTCAGGTGAAATATTTTGTAGAATGTCCCTTTATTGGGAATTGTCTGATACTCAAAAATTAGATTAGGGTTATGTATTCTTTAAAGAAATCTAGAGGAGTAAAGTGCCTTTCTTATCACCTCATATCAAGGAAATATACTATGCTATTACTTAACAGTTGCTATTGGTTGAGTTAGTGTTTATCAAATTTGCCCCTGTAAAATTATTCTTTTCCCCCCACATTTATATATGGTCATCTTGAAAGGAAGTCATGATACATAGCTCACACTTAAAGAATGGGGATTATGCTTCAACAGTTTGTGGGCATAATATTTAAATAAATTATTTGGAATGCTTGTGCATTTCTCCTTGTATGATATTTGATAGTTTGTTCCTTTAAGGAACTGGTAACATTCACCTAAGTAATTGAATTTTTTTATATAGTCATGAACTCTAGTAGTCACTAATAATCATGAACCAGTAATGATGACCCCCTTTTCATTTCTGAGATAGGTAATTTGTGTTATCTCTCTTTTTTCCTTTGTTAGCCTGTGTATTAGAAAGCAAAAGTGTGTGCTGATGCAAAGTATCAGCAATCTGTCAACTTTTAAAAAGGGTATTTATTTAGGGTAAAAGCGTACAGTTACAAGATCCTAAAAATCCAAATTAAGGTACCCTAAGAGGTACTTTCTCATCCAGGGCTCCATGGGTTCCAGCTTATTCCAACCTCAGCTGTAGGTTGGCATAGGGCACATTGTTTTCCCCAGGGCTCCTTTCTTTCTGGGATCAGCTGCTCTGGTCTCTTCACAAGTTCAGCTGTAAACTATCAGGCTCATCTCTCTTCCCTGGGCTGCAAGATCCTCTGTGAATCTTTTCTGTGTATCTACTTCCTTGTTCTTGATTGACTATCCCTTTATATAGCCGACCAAGGGTGAAGGGACTTAACCCTGGATGCCCTAATGATATGGTTGAATCAGAACCCTAATCTTGATTGAATAAACTAAAAGTGAAACATCTGAATTTAATACAATCAAAGGGCATCATGCTCAGAGGAACAGATTAGTTTACAAGCATAATCAAAATCTCTTTTTGCAATTCATAAATGTCAAACTGCCACTGCCTAGCTAGAGGTTAGTAGTAACTTTGATTTTACTTGATTACTCTGTTGTTTTACTATATTCAATTTTATTTCATCTTACTCTCATTGTTTTGTCTGCTTTATTCCAGGTCATGTTACTCATTTATTCTCTAGTTTCCTAAAGTAGAAGCTTAGTTTATTGACTTACACTATTTATTCTTTCATAAAATATGCATTTAATACTGTACTATTAATTTCTCTCTGAGAACTGCTACTTCTGCATTCCCCAAATTTGATAACATTTATTTTCATTTTGATTTATTTTTATTTATTTCATGATTTTTCCTTTAAACTGTGTGTTATTTGGAAGTATATTGTTTTATCTCCAATTGGTTGGAGATTTTACAACTATTTTTTCTGTTATTGATTTCTAAATTAATTCCATTATGCCATGGGAACATACTTTGTATGTTTTCTATTTCTTTAAATGAGTAGCTTCACAGCCCACAGAGTGGTTACCTTTGTGAATGTTCCACACAAGATTGAGAAGAATATCTATATTGATATTGCAGAATGAAGTATTCTAATCAAAGAGGTTGTCAGTATTTTTCAAGTCAAATTTATGCTTAATAATTATCTGCTAACATAGTCAATCAATTAATGAATGAATATTGTTAAAATATGCAACTTTTGTACTCAATTTTTCTATTTTTCCTTTCAATTATGTCAGTTTTGGCTTCACATATTTTGAACTTCTGTTATTAGGCATATACACAGTTAGGACATTTATGTGTACTTGGAGAATTGACCTCCTTACCATTATGTAATTTTTTTTTAGCCCTCATAATTTTTCTTTTGCTGAAGTCCATTTTAGTGAAATTTATATAGCTAATTCAGCTTACTTTTGATTAGTTTTGCATGGCATGTCTTATTTTATTTCTTTATTTTTATTCTATCTATGTATTTATATTTAAAGTGAGTTTTATGCAGACAACATATTGTTGGGTCCTATTTTTTTAACCATTCTGATAAGCTTTGAATTTTAATTAGTATATTCAGAGTATACATATTTAAAGTGATTATTGATATATTTGGAATTATATCACTCATTTGTAGAAGATTTCTATACATTACTCTAGTTCCTTAATTCTTCCCCTCCCTCTATTTTTCTACCTTTTCTAGTTTTAATTGAGAACTTAAAATAATTCTATTTTTTATCTATTTATCATTGTCAATTATACATCTTTTAAATTATTGTTAGAGGTTTCCAGAGAGTTTGCTATATATATTTTAAACAATTGTAAATTCACCATCAAATAACAGTATATCAGTTCTCATGAAGGCATATGATGACAGAGTATTCTTATTTCTCTCTCCATCATTTATGACATTACTAGCATTTATTTCACTTACCCATATGTTATAATCATCTAATACATTGTTACTTGTTGTAATTCAATGAGGAGGTAGACCGTGCCAGGAATGATCCAAAGAAAGAGTGGGATCAGGGGACCTCACTCCATGAGGAATGCAGGCAAGTTTATTTAGGTTGAAGCTGCTTTTTATACTACAAAGCTGATAACAAAAGTATGGAGTTCTTCACTAGTTTCTCAGCTTGGTGCGTGAGAGCGCTACCTGTTTGTGAGTTCCCAGACAAATTTTCCTGGGAATCCAGACAACATCTGTGTGGGGATTTCATTCCGCTCTGCCTCCTCCTACTGATATCTGTAGTATGCAGTGTCCTTGGAGACATTTACTAATGTTTCTCTGCCAGCAAGCATGCTTTTTGAATGCTTAACCCTTTATGCTCTGACTCTCAGCATCTTCTCCAACAATTCCCCCTTTTTTGTTTTTTGTCCAGAGTGACTGTGCCTGTCTTAGGTTGCCCTCCTCTGAAGGTCTTACCCATCATTGGCCAGGAGCCAAGCTGCCATGGACAGAGGTTCGAGAGTCAAGGGTTTTAAGCAGAATCAAGATGTTGACATGGCTGGTCTTTTTAGCCCTATTAATGCGGGACAGCAGGGCTTTGCGAATGCCTCCTAATACAGTTAAGAGTAGCAGAGCACCAATGATCACCCCACCAAAGTTAGCACGTACAGAATTTGATTTCCGCCAATGTAAGGGGTTTATTTTATTCAATTGATCTGTCATTGATTGCCAAAATTCACTCCCTGGAAGCACAGTAAGTTGATTCTGAGACATGCTCAAAATCCTTTCTTGCAAATCTGTAATTTTATAGATAAATTTGTGTGATGACCTATTAAATGATTTTTAATTTTTTCCCATTCATAATGGGAATCATTATATGGGAGAGGAGTGATACAAAAAGCACTTTCATTCCAATCACATTTCAAACGTTTTTTTAAATGTAGATTATATACCTGATCTCCCATTTGTGTAACAGTCATCTCTAAGTCATTAAGCCTATTATTAATTTGCTCATCTATATATGCTTGACTATGCCATAGCTCACTAGCATTATGATGCCAATTTTTAACATATTCTTGTGTTTGGATATTCTCATGTAGGGGAGTTCCTGCTACAGCAGCAGCAGTAATAATACCTATAAGCCCTAATACAGCAGCTATAATTAATCCAATTAAACACCTGGTTCTTTTCAAATAATGATTTAGAAAGTGCCAAAGGATTTGGCTGTCAGGGGAAGACTGCCAGCAGCGATTCATGCGAACCAGAAGCCATATTCCACGACGCCGTTGTCCCATTAGAACCACAGTAGAATTCTCCTGTAAAACAGATTCTGATACACAAGTGTAAAGGAAGCCATTGCTGCAGAAAAACCATGTTTGATTAATGCTCACTGTTCCTATTATAAAAACAATGGGATCCCATACACATACTTTAAGAAATTAAGTGGATTTTCTTTTTAAACTGGTAATATTAGTTTTATGGCCCTGCCATTCAAAACTTGGGCTAGTTCCCAAAAATAATTTCCACAAATAATTTTTAGTTTGTTTAAGTATAGTGTCCCATAGTTGTGGGATAAATCTTCCCTGATGAGTCCAATTTAGTGATGTATTTATACTTATGACATCTTCAAAATTCCAAAAATAATGATAACTTTCATTAGTTGTTTCTGTTGAATTACTAATTTTTCAATTTATGATTGTGTTTACATTAGGTTTCGGTATCCCTATAAGGGTCTGATTCTTTACATTTCTGTAGGAATTATTAAAGAGCACAACATCAGATGAAACATGGTATGTATACCATTTATCACTTTGTACTATGATTTTGGGGCTGCATATTTGGATCGATGTATCCTATGCAGATAGGTCATTTAAGAAAAGGCAAGGTTAAATTTTCAATAAATTTCCCTTCCTCCTCAGGTTTTAGAGGAAGGCGAGAGTCAATAGCTCCAGGAAAATGAAAAGACTAATTAATATAAACAGGGTAGGATTTTTCCCCCCAAGTCACCAATGCTAAAAGAGGTGAATTAATAATATAAGCCCAATATGTATGATTATGTGAAAGTGCAATACTTACTGCTGTGGTTGTCAAGGTAAGCATAGCAAGGAATAACTGTGTTAGAGTGACATTCTACCTTTTAGAATTTACCATTTCTGCCTCTTGTTTCAGCATCTTCGGCTTGTTCATGTCTAGGTTTCAGATGTCTGGACGGGACCCAAAGATAGTCTCCTTTATCTGTAATGATAAGAGCAAAACCTCGACCCTATATGCTAACTTAACTTCTGCCTTCTCCCATTGATTATTATCTTCATTCTTCCACTAAACTAGTTGTCTAATATTTGTTTCTGTATTTTTGCCTTATTTTTGCCAGAAATGCTCTGCTGCTGATATATATGATTCTGACCTTTGGCTTAAAAAAGTTATTGTAAATAATGCTTGATATAATTGTTCTCACACCTCACCATTTCCCCCTTTTTGTTTCAGTAACTTTAATTTTAGGATTTTTATTTTTTATGATAGGTATATATACATTCGTATGCTTACTAAACTAGGGGATATACTGATAGAGTTCTGGAGAGATACAAGATAAATGTTAATAATTATATTTAGTTTAAGATGCTTATACTGACAATTAGAGTGAGAAACATAAATAACATAACTAATTAAAAGATCAAGTTAATATTGAACAACATTACAGAATGACACATAGAGCAGTTTCATTTTTATACTTACCAATATTTAACTTTTAGCTGGAAAGTGTTGAAGTAGCAACTGATCCTAGAGTTTTGGTTGACTGTCTTTCGGATTAATGAATTTGATACTATAGATGCCACCTTATGAGTATTTTGCTAATTCCTGAGGAAGGGGCCAGCCTCCTCAGGAAGGAACACAACACTCCCTGGGCAGTACATTTTAAGGTCTATGCATCAATCCCTGGGAGAGTGGGCAGCTCCCCCAGGGAGGAATACAACACCTTGTGAAATGCATGTTATCTTTTTTAATTTGTTACAAATCATCCCTGATGTGCTTCCTGAAATATGAAACGTGTTAACTAGTGAAGGCATTGGTTTGTTGATCAACAAAGTTTTCTGTATGATGCTTTACTTTTAGGCTTGAAAAATACTTACCAAACTTTTTCTTAAATATTTAGTTTCAGCACTGCTCAAATTCAAAACAACAGATTTATATATATACTTAATAAAACACCTCTGTTAAATTACATAAGCAGGCAACATATTGTACTGAAGTTTTGATTAGTATTTAAGTATATTATACATAATTCATAACTATAGTAGATTATACAATAACAGACATCCAATGAATAAACTTGTATTTCTTATGACCTTAATTTCTTTATTTTGTATAGTTTGAGGCATAGGTAAAAACAAATTAGTATTTCCTATTTGGGCTGTGGGGTAATACATTAAGTTGTAATTTTAATACTTGCATTGATTTTTGTTGTTAACATTATAATTAGAATTGGGGCTGTTGCTTACAGTGTTGAATATAAACTTGATTTATTGTTGGCTATTTTACAGAAAGGGGAATGTGGGTTGGCTTGACTTGTTTAAGAAAATATTAAAGAAAGCTTTAGCAAGTTTTAAAACAAAGTGATAGTGACATAACTGGATATTAATTTTTTGCAACAAACTACCAATATTTGGGACTGCTGCATGTTGCAGTGGTGTTATTTTATTTTACTATAATTTACTGTTATGCACTACCCCGGCAGGTTTTAATGGCTGCTTTCTTTTTGTAATTATAACTGAAAGTTATGATTAATAACATTATATTTAATTTAATATTATATTGAAACATTATCATATTTTCAGGAATTTTATACACTTTTAAAGTATTTATATGAACTTTTTATTCATATAACTTTAATTTTTATAAAATTAGAAAATGTCTTTTAATTTTACAACAGTTTTAAATACTTTATTCAACATATCACATGAACTTAACTATTTTTAGTATTTTACCTTTTTTCAAGTAAAATACCAAGTTATTTGTGACAGTTTGAAATAAAAGCTATCTTTCAGGATTTGAGTTTGAGAAAGCAGGTTCAAACATTGTGTTCTTTTTAAAAGTGATAAGGCCTGCTTTTCCATGGAAACAATAAGGTTAAAGTACAAGACGCTATTTTGATAAAACAGACTTTCTTTATTGCATACTGATTATTTAGGAGAAAAACTTTGTAAACTTTTACTAAAACAGACTACTGACTTGAGAAATTTTGAGAAAGAATAAAACTTTAACTGTATTTTATTATATTGTGTGATATTAAAGCTTTGTTTTAATAGCTAGTTATTTTATCTTAGGATAAAATTACTTTCTTTTCTTTAATAATAAAAGCACATTTTATATACCTTCCATACTTAAATTCCTATAATGATTTTGGAAACTATATCCAAGCAAACTTCTGACAACATATAAGTACCATTAACATTAAACAAACTTGTTAGAATAATGATTTAATTTGAGTATAACTATTTTTATTATTTTAAACTAATATCCATATTTATTTATTAATATAAGCACTTATTTAATTTTTGGCCATTTGAATAGAGCTCTTAAAATAATTCTCATTTATCAATTTAGTATTACCATCCAGAGGTATCAAAATATACACTGACACTGAACAAACCGACAAATGCAAAAAGAATTATGACACACTAACAGAAACATAAAGCTTACTAATTTGACCCATAAATTTCACTCCTTTGGTATGGCTATCTTCAAGCCCTCCATCAATTCACATCTTTGATTTTACTGATTTTAAGATTTTTTTCTGGACTCTATGTTACCTGTAAGATGCAAGCTTGTGCTTTAAAACACTTTTGTTAGTAATCAGCAACTAGCCAGGACAACTTAAGCAGCATAAATACAGTTAAGCTCTAATTTAGCAGTTTATACAGATATTTAACATGTAGTTTTTGGGTTACTATTCTCTAAGAGTAAACTTAGGCTCGAAATTTAGTTTTCTGGGATAGACCCTTTAATTCCTGTTCTTATTTTTGGTATATTTAGTGAAGGAGTAATAAACTTAGTTTCAGGTGAGGGAGGATTGACAGCTGTACTGCTTTTGGTAACTGCCTTAAGTTCTTTTACAGGCTGGAGTGAGCTGCTCTGTTGCTTACTGGGTAGATTTGAGCTAGGGTGGGAAGTGCTCATATTGTTTGTCTGAGGGCCTTGAGTAAGGCCCATTTGGAAGATTCCAGATTTATTAATGAGACTGCCAATTTTATGATATTTAGCATGCCATTCATTGGCCCAGTGTAACCCTTTTTGGCATTTCGGACACACACGAGTTAATATTGATTTATTATTGCCACTAAATGGAGCTCTCACACCATTTCTGGCTCGGCAATATTTTTTCATATGACCTGGTTTCCCACATTTAAAGCAATTTAAATTATTAATCATACGACTACGTCCCATTATAGCAGCTGCAAAAAAGGTCATGTTATATGCATTAGACCCAAGGTCTTGGCATGCCTTTATATAATCCTGTACAGTATCTCCATTTGCCTTTATTGGATGTAAAGCCTTTTTGCACTCACTGTTAGCATTATCAAAAGCCAACATCTGAAAAAGCATTTCTTTAAGATCAGATTGAGTTACTGTCTTGTTGACCACATTTGCCAGCCTCACTACAAATTCAGCATAGGGTTCAGTATTTCCTTGAACAATTTTTGAAAATGATTGTACAGCCTGTC
Organism: Cabassous unicinctus; assembly: GCA_029593785.1. Lineage (NCBI taxonomy): Eukaryota > Metazoa > Chordata > Mammalia > Cingulata > Chlamyphoridae > Cabassous > Cabassous unicinctus. Next base: position 39,735 of record JAQZBX010009279.1, read on the forward strand.
CAGGGGTGGAGATTCATCGCCAGGTGGCTAGGCAGCACAATCAAACTTGTACAATGGCAATATCATTATATTGAGCTTGGTGAGGAATCCAAGCCCATTGACTTATTCCTAATATTTGTTTAGGCATAATAGGCACTGGTGGATTTTGCTGTTGATTTCGTCATGCTACAATATTAGCTTCATCAGCCCACCAAGGTTTAAATTGTAAAAATTCTGCTGAATTAAGAACAGCTTGAGTTAACAAATCCCAGTCCCAGGGTATTAATCTCTTTGCTTGTGCCATTTCTTGCACCAATTCTTGATTATACGGAGAATTTACATCATATTGAGTGCATGCTTGTTTTAATTCTTTGATAGTTTTAAAAGGAATAGGAGCATGCTCATATTGTACACCCCCTTGGGGATTGTTAGCATCTACTGGAATTTGAGTTACTGTTACTGGAAAAGTAAAAAATTGCATAGCCTCTGAATTTCCTTCTGTACTTCCCTGTGCTATACTTTCCATAATTGAAGAGGATGGTGCTGGCACAAAAACAGAAACTTTTGGAGGGTCATCAAGTGTTGTAAAAAATGGATCAGTAGATAAACTTAGGAGGTGCAGATGCTGGTTCAAAAGACAATAAATAATCTTTAGAGGCAGACGGCTTAACGACCACTGGAAAAGTTCCATAAACTCCCTTTTTCTTTTTTTTTTCTTTTTTTAAACATGAGTTTATCTGTATTTGCCTGTTCATTAATTTTTTCATATATATTTTCATTAAAATCATCATTAGCTTTGTCTGATATAGTTTTAGCAATAGCAGTATCCATTTTAATATCTTCATTTTCATCTGATTGTAATGGTTCAAGAGCAACAGAAATAAGACTACCCAAAAACCATATAGGAATGGGAATTATTTCTCCCTTTTGATAAGCCCTTTTTAAAGCTTTCATTACTAACTTCCATTGTTTCAAGTTTAAAATATCCTGCCCTTGCAGCTGAAACCAATAACAATGTTTTTGTACGAGAGAAAAGAGTTCTAGTGACTTTTGGGTAATCACAGATACCCCTGTATTCTTTAACAGGGTCTTTAAAACTTCAGAATATTCCTCAAATCAAGTCAACTCATTTCCCATTACCCTGACTATCAAGATTATTTGACTCACCACATAGGATTCAAGGACCTTCCGACCCAGGAACAACAGTCCTTAGTTCCACAGCACTGATTCAGAGAAAAAAATGATGAGAAAAACTAGTCATGCCCCAAGTTGGGCACCATCTGTTGTAATTCAACGTGGAGGTAGACGGTGCTGGGAACGATCCAAGGAAAGATTGGGATCAGGGGACCTCACTCCATGAGGAATGCAGGCAAGTTTATTTAGGTTGAAGCTGCTTTTTATACTACAAAACTTATAACAAAAGTAGGTAGTTCTTCACTAGTTTCTCAGCTTGGTGCGTGAGAGCGCTACCTGTTTGTGAGTTCCCAGACAAACTTTCCTAGGAATTCAGACAATAACATCTGTGTGGGGATTTCATTCCACTCTGCCTCCTCCTACTGATATCTGTAGTATGCAATGTCCTTGGAGACATTTACTAATGTTTCTCTTCCAGCAAGCATGCTTTTTGAATACTTAACCCTTTATGCTCTGACTCTCAGCATCTTCTCCAACAGTTACTGTTCTCACTTTTTAAAAAATTATCTTTTAGATCAGTTAAGAATAAGAAAATTTTTTTTGCTAATTCAGTTCCAAGGCAAGATGACATTGGTTTAATTGGGCACTCACCATCTCTCTTGCAAAGAACAGCTGATTAGGTACAGGATCCTGCCCAGGTGAGCTGTTATGGGAGCCAATGAAGTAGGAGCCTTTGGGGCATTGATGTGGAGGGAGCTGGACAAGGAGATAGATTACTTAACATAAAACCATGGGTCTTTAGCCCCATGAATGGAAATCACAGATGGCTAAGCCCCACCCTCAGGACAAGGGGCCAGGGTGAGCCCCAACTCCTGCCATCCACCCAGTGAGAGGCACCATTCTCTGAGTGGGAAGGTTCTGGCAAAGGACTAGTGGGGTTTCATTTCTTTGGGTTTGGTTGCCTGGAACGCCTTTGTGCTTTGGGGAACACACAAGCCAGCTTTAACTGGCACCAGGCAGAAGGGAGAGGGGAATCTGATGAGGCATCCTGATTTACCTAACCGCCCTGGGATACAGAGTTTTAGTCTGAGAGAGGAGTGCGGAGTCAGCCAATTTAATAGTTCTGCACTGAGGACTATTAGAATTTCAACTCCCTGAAGGAAGTCAGGTAGAGGGAAGTGCTTAATAAGTTTTCAAGGACCTATTTAGGGTGCCCTGAGCAGAGGAGGAGGTCTAGAAGAGACTTGAAATATTTTGGTGTGGTGTACTCACTCATCAGGATCCTATTTGAATTTCAAAAGGGAACTCAGCCAGACCAGGAAAGGGGAGGGGGCTCTGCTCATACAGCCTGTTGAATTCTGCTGCCCTAGAAGAGTAAAGTCTGCCCAGGGGAAGTGACTGAATAGCTTTCTGAAGAGCCAACTGACCCAATTAGAAAGGTATCACAGTGGAGGAATTTCTGCCTTGAATATATGAGGTCTGTAGTTCAAATCCAGACTCCTATAAGAGTAGTGATCCACCAGGATATCTAACATCCAGCTGATACCGTAGAACAGGGAAAACATAGACATTATATATTTTTTTGTAATAGCTACTTTTGGGTCCCTTATTTTTTCAAAAAAGGTTACTTAAAAAAATTAACTTAGTTTACTTGGTAAAACCCACCTTAAAACCTGCAGAGAGAAGCCTGCAGGGTAATTCATTGATGAACACAGGGAGCCCGAGAGGCTCCACAAGGGCCCAAGAAGGAATGTTGTTCTTCCTTAGCTTTGTTTGACTGGTTGCTAGTGTTTTTAATTGGGATATTTGGTTTTGTTTTGTTTTCTCGTTTTTTTGTTTGTTTGTTTGTTTTGTTTCTTGTTTTTCTTTCTTCTTTCCTCCCCCCCTTTTTTAAAAAATTAGGTGCTGCTAGCTTGTTTCTTCTTTGCTGTCCTTCTTCTTCCTTGATTTCCCATTTTCTGTGTACACTGATTTTGTCTACTGGTGCTACCTCTTTTCCTTCCATCATCTTGCGATCTTCTGCTTTCTGCTGTGATTCTTACATTCCACCTTGTTTTATTAGTCCTCAACTTTACTGGTTTCAATCTATATCTTGTATATTCTGTTTTCTCTTTTTCTAAATTTTATTTTATTAATAACTTTCTTCTTTCTGTCCTTCCTTTTCTCTTTCCCTCTTTTCTCATTATTCTGGCCTTTTAAATCATTCTATATGTTTTTTGCTATTTGGTTTCCCATTTCATTGTTGTTATTCCACTTTTTTATTCCTATTACTCTGCACTGCTTACATGGGTTAAAATTTTATTTTACTAAGTCTTATATGGACCCTCTTCTAACTTTTATTATTAATACTATTTTCCTTTTCCTTTTCTTACCTCTTTCAATTTCTCTGGCCCTAATCTTTTCCTTCAAGGGAACATAGAAAGCAGCAAGTAAATAGAACAACAAGAACAAAGTGTCAAAAGAAAACTCAACACACACACAAAACCAGCAGCTAAATAAAACTCTAGATCAGAGAAAGAAGCTAATCAAGTGAATAAGCCAATCAAGATAAATGATAACCAGAAGGGAACAAAAAATTACAAACCATACTAAGAAAGAGGAAGATATGGACCATGAAGGATGTTTATGTGGGAGTTTCTGGGAGGTGTGGGAGGTGGGGCATATGGGAATCCCTATATTATTTGTGTAACACTTATTTACTCTAAATATCTATTAAAAACATTAAAAATTTAAAAAAAGAGTAAGAAAAATAAAGGACTTAATTATACCTTCCTTTTTTCATTCTCTCATGATCTTTATTTCTTTATTTAGGTTCAAGTTTCTTATCTATAATATTTTCCCACTGTCTAAAATCTTCCTTTTACATTTCCCACATGGCATATCTGCTGTTGAAGAATTACCTCAGGTTTTGTTCATTTGAGAAAATTTTTATTTCTATTTCACACTGGCAAGATAATTTCAGTGGACATAGAACTGTAGATTAGATTTTATTCCCTTTAATTTTTATTTCACTGCTTTATCTTCTTGCTTGGAGGGTTTATGACAAGATGTCATCTTTAATTCTTATCTTCATTCCTCCAGAGGTAAGGTGAATTTCCTCCCTCTAACTTCTTTAAGATTTTCTTGTTGTCTTTGCTTTTTCTGACTGTACTGAATACTATATGCTTAGTGATAGATTTTAAAATATTTACCCTTATTAGTTTTCTCTTGTGCTTCCTGGTTTTGTAATTCAGTGTCTGTCATTAATTTTGGCAACTTTGATCACTATTTCTTCAAATAGTTATTTTCTCCATTCTTTCTTTATATTTGTGAAGGAGTTCAATTAAAGGCCCTGACTACTGACAGAAAGTAGACTGCCTGGGTATGTACGGGACAGGCATCTCTAGTCTCAAGACACTAAGATAAGATCTGGCAAGAGCCAGGTGGAGAAACATTCTGTGCTTCTGGAGTGTATTTAGTATATGTCAGATAATGATTAACAGGGTCTGTTATGTGCAGGAATGTAAGTAGAACTGAACCATTAACCTAAAGACTTGCTGACTTTAGTAACATGCAAAACATGCAGCCTGTCACGTATCTATTGCCTTTGCACATGCACACATGTATTTTCTTTGTTTTAAAGCTAAATAAAAGTCATGATGTTTTATGTAGCGGCACTCTCCTCCCCTGGGATGGAGGGTCCCCTGACCCTGGTTATTTCTTTCTCATGGACCTTGTTCCAGAGCATCAACATTTGTCACCCAAATAGGGATATGAAAATGCAACTTTTCTTTCAGTCAGTGTGCAGTGGACCAAGGAGCTTCTGATGAGCAGTTAAAAAAAAAAAAAAGGAATGGTAAGTTACATCCTTGAGATCATCAGGGAATGGGGAATCAGCAGTGAAATTTTGAAGAGTACTCTAGAGTGTTAAAAACTTTATTAAAAAGCATCGGTGTAACTATGAAATCCTCGACTTTTGAGGAACTTTTTTCTCTCATACAGAAACATTGTTAGTTGTTTCAGCCACAAGGGCAGGATATTTTAAATCTGAAACAATGGAAGTTAGTCATGAAAGCTTTAAAAATGGCTTATCAAAAGGGAGAGATAATTACCATACATGTATGGTCTTTTTGTAGTCTTACTTCTGTTGCTCTTGAACCATTACAATCAGATGAAAATGATTATTAAACAGTGTACTGCTATCGCTGGACTGATAGCAGAATGAACTGATGATGATTTTTTATGAAAATATATGTGAAAAAATTCATGAACTGCCCAAAACAGATAAACTCATGTCTCATAAAAGTGAAGGTAAGAAAAAGGGAGTTTATGGAACTTTTCCAGCAGTTGTTATGCCATCGGCTCCAAAAGATTGCCTATCCAAAACTAGTGTGAGAGTTCCATCTAGTGGCAATAATAGATCAATACCAACTCGTTTGTGTCCAACATGCCAGAAAGGGTTACTCAGGGCTAATGAATGCCATTCTAGATATCATAAGAATGTCAGTCTCATTAATAAGTCGGGAAACTTATGGGGAAGAGACTTATTATACCAATGGGGAGATCATTTGAATATTCCTTACATTTCTGATACAGCTAAACATCTTATTACTAATATGCAATATGCTCCCCTTTCCCAACCTGAGACACGACTAATTGGAGACTACCATGGCCTAGGATATTCAAATTTAGGATAGGAACTACTGTTGCAAAGGGCTTCACATTATCTTTAAAATGGCTAACAACCAAACCTATCTGGGTTGAGCAGTGGCCCTTCCAAAAGAAAAATTGGAAGCCCTGTAAATATTAGTACAGGAGCAGTTAATGGCAGGTCATATTGAACCCTCTAGTAGTCCATAGAATTCTCCAGATTTGTAATTAAAAAGAAATCTGGCAAATGGCACATGTTGACTGATTTACATGAAATTAACAAAGCTATTCAACCTATGCAATCTTTACAGCCTGGTTTGCCATCCCCAATTATGATTCCACAAAATTGGCATATTGTTATTATTGATCTACAAGACTGTTTCTTTACTATTTCTCTCAATCCAAATGATAGAGAAAAATTTGCATTTACTATTCCTTCTATTAATCACTCAGCTCCTACTGAATGATATTATTGGAATGTTTTACCTCAGGGAATGATGAACCGTCCTACATTATGTCAATCTTTTGTTCACATTCCATTACAAATTTTACAGAAACAATTTCTCAATGCTATGATTATTTATTATATGGATGATATTCTTTAGGCCGCTGAGCAAACTTCTGAGCTGAAAGAACTATTTCAGCTGGCTAAAGAAATTCTTCCTCAACATGTGCTACAAATAGCAGAAGAAAAAATTCAAAAAAAGTCTCCTTTTCAATATTTGGACCATACTATTAATGGAAATATTAAACTCCACAAAAGGTCCAGTTTCGAACTGATCTTTTATGTACTTTAAATGATTTTCAAAAAACACTGGGTGATATTAATTGCATAAGGCCTACTTTAGGAATTCCAACTTATGCTTTAACTAATCTTTTCAATATTCTAACAGGAGACTGTGACTTGAATAGCCCTCGCACTTTGAGTGCAGAAGCAAAAA
>JAQZBX010009280.1:0-46396 GCA_029593785.1 Cabassous unicinctus
GTGTGCCTTTCAAAGCATGAAACTTCATAGGTATTCAATAATGATGTAATGAATTGAATTTGCCCATGTTGCAGAATCTACGTGATAGAACCCAAGTGAATAATCCTGGGTCACTTTAATCTTTCCCTGATTTGCAATGCCTAACCAAATACTTTACATACAACATACTTTGTTATAGCAAAATATTCTAATTCAGAAGCTCTTACAAATATAATATGCTATAAGAATGTTCAACAGTTTAGTTCCTTCTAGCACTGTCTTTTACTTCAACTGCCCTAGAACCTGTGGCCTAACTGCCCTAAGCCACTGACCCTTTGCCACAGTTCAGTGCAGCTCAGTCTTTAAAACTGTCCCTGGGATTGATAGGCATGAGTTTGTAATGATAGAGACTGTGCGTAAGTAATCCCAAGTCACTATAGTATTGGCTCCAAACCTCCCTATCAACCACACCTCTAACTATTTGCATGATGTGAAAGCTAGTTTCAATATCCTTCCTCACTTCTCTCAATACACTTGTATTATTGTTCATTTATAATTTAACAGCTGTGTCTCCAAGTGGTCTCCCCATTCCTTCATTGACTCTCTTCATGACATACACACAAATGTGCATACTCACTCATGCACACACAACTGCCTCTCTCACTATTCCTCCCAGCCTGAAAGCATTTTCAAATCACATTCATCCATTATAAAGAAGCCTCCTATAGCCTGCCATCTCCCTAGCTTCTCAGTCACTTCTCACCCTCCTGCAGTCTAGGCTCCTACTCCCTACATTCCATTAAAACTGCTTTCACAGAGCTCACCAGTAGTCTCTGTATTGCCAAATCCAATAAGCATTCTTCAGTCTTTATCTTGCTTAGTAGCTCTGCAACCTTTGGAAAATTTAATCATTTCTTTCCTCCCTCTCTCCTTCCCTTCCTTCCTTCTTTCCTTCTTTCCATGCATTCATAAGAATTTATTGTATGTTAACTATATACCAGCCTGTCTTCTAAACACTAAGCCATGTTAGTGTACAAAGCAAAGAACTCTGCTTTCATGGAGCATACATACTGGCAGAGAAGGCAGAAAATAAGCAGTAATTAATTAAAGCGTTGACATGATAGAAGGTGAAAAGTGCTATAGATAAAAGAAAAGTAGAGATGGGGTATTGCGAGAGAAGAAGGAGGGTTACAATGGAAGTGGTGACCTCTGAGCAATGATTTGAAGGAGATGAGGCAGTTGTCACTTTGATGATTTCAAATGCTACCTATAACATGAAGACCCCCTCCCTAAATCTACATCTCCAAGACTAATGCCATTGCACCTATCCACTTGAGTAGACCATCATTTCGGTATGAAACATTAACCCTCAAAAATCTAGACTTTCAATTTCATTCCTTGTCTTAGTTAATACATTGCCATTTACTCTGTCATGCAGATGAGTAGCCAGCTTCTTAGATGGCCCCCAAGGATTCCTACCCTCCCGGTATTCACGCCTTTGTGTAATCTCCTCCCCTTAAGGGTGGATTAGACTTATGGACTCCCTTCTAATAGAATACCGCAGAATTGATGGGATGTCATTTCCAAGATGTACTTCTAAAGAGACTAGCTTCTGACTTGGGAGCTCTCTTTCTCGTGTCTCTTACATTGCTTCCCCTGGGGAGTGGCCCCTGTGATGAGGGACTATGGCTGCCACCAACTGTGTGAATGATCTTGGAGATGGATTCTCCAGAGTAAGCTAAACTTTGAGATGACTGCAGCCCCAGCCAACAGCTTGACTGCAATCTCATGAGACACCCCGAGCCGAGACACCTGGCTAAGGTGCTTTTGGGTTCCTGGCTCACAAAAACTGTGAGGTAATAAGCATTATCATTTTTAGCTACTAAGTTTTGGGGCAATTTCTTATGCTGCATTAGATAACTAATTTACAAGGAGAGACTTTGTGGCCATTCTCTGGATTTTTAGAATTCCTCACATAAAGTTGATGATCAGTAAACATCTGTTGATTGCTCTCTCCTTTACTCATTATAGCTAATCATCAAGGCCTGTCAATTTGCCCTTCCACATAATTTGAAAATCTTCTGCATCCCTACACTACCCTTCATGGGCCCTTTCTTATCTCACATGCATGCAATTTTACTATCTCTTAACGAGTTTCCCTGCCTCCAGTCTAGCTACTGCTCATTAAATTCATCTCTTATACTGCAATTAGAGTAATCTATGTGAAAAACACATCTGTCCCATCTAAAAACTTTTAGGAGTGCCCTGTTGCCTAAGAAAACCCCAATCATCTTGGCATTGCATATTAGAGCTTCACATCAGAGCTCTACCGATGTGTTCAAACTTATCTTCTGCCACTCCCATACGTTTTGCGTTCGTGATGGGAATCTACTTTGATTTTGTTTTACACACCATCAGTTCATTCCTCCTTTCCTTTGTCTTCCTGTGCTCTCTGCATGTATGCTCTTTTCCAACTTTCCCTACCTAGTGAAATTGTGTTCATCCCCCAAGACTCAGATAGGGAATCATGATTCCAGGGATGCCTTCTCTGAATCTTCCCGATTTGGCTAATGAGCCTTTTTCTGTGCTTCCCTGGGATGCTGAATATGCCTGTATCCCAGCATTTACCACAGTATATCTATAGTCTATTTGAGGCATTTGGTGAGGCAGAGAAGTTTTTCCTTTAACTTTTTATTTTAAATAAAGTAATTTTTCTTGGTGGTACAAAAGCACCATCTTAGGTATTGAAATGTAGATTGAGTTGCAAACCATTTTCTTGGGTTAGAAAGTACAGGTATACAAAACTAGTTGCTATGATGATAATGAACCAAATTACATAAGGAGTCCAAAGGTCTTCTGGGAAGGAAGGAAGCAAAACCCCAACCCTTGATCCTCCAAATTTAAAATTAAGGATACTGGTAGAGCGGGCTCTTCCAAGACCAGAACAGGGAAGGTCATCAAGTTCTGAGAAATAAAATTATTCAGAGCAGGACTGTAGGCTGGGAGCCGAGGCTAACCACCTGTGCTGGCTGAAGTGTACCATTTCAGCAATGTTGTATGCGCTCCTGTGCCCTGACGTTGGCACAGTTGTGAATTAAGGAACACTGACTGAAAATGAAAGAATGAACTGTGGCTGAACACTCAACATGTGGCTCCACACACACATCATACATTATACACAGAGTCACTCAACACTGGTGAACACTAGAAAAAAAGATTATGTTCTCTGTTTAATTTTCCCACACAGTTCTCTCCTTCCCTGCCTCAGCTCATTCTAACTTCTCCCAAGATAAGCCAAAGGAAAATTCAAAGAAGATTTCATTCATTTAGCCCCAAATCTCTTAATAAATGTCCAAACAGATTTTGCAGCCTGACTAATATGAATACTGGCGGCATCAATAAACCACTTACAATATAAAAACATAACTTATTTAGCATGTACTCTCAGTGAAACTAGGTTATTGTGTGAGGCAGCCTATCTTAAGGCTACAGGCAAGGGTTTTAGAGTCAGATAAACCCGAGTGATAGACCTGGCTCAAACGCTCACTAACTTCGTGAGAGTGGGCAAATTACTTAACTCCTCTGTGCCTTCTTTTCGCAAGTGCAAATGGACTGTTGTAGTCCTTACCTTATCAGTTTGCTGTGAAGATTAAATGAGAGTATGCATTAAAGTGCTCAAGAATCAATGTTAACTTTAAAATAGTTAGCTGAAAGAGAAAACACTTAAACCCTCTTTATGTGAAAAGATCAAACAACAAACCCACAACTAGCATCCTACCTGTCATAAGCAAAATAAACATCTAGGAAAAACACTAGAAGCAAAGAGAAGTTGAAATTGACCACATGGGATCTTCTGCAGATGATAAAAATAGCTTAATTTGATCAGAAACCCCTAGCTTCCAAGAAGCCTGAATGATTATCAGGAAGAAATAGATTTTGTCAATCCAGGCCTTGTTGCAGGCCCACAACATTAGATACAGAAGGATGATTAAATTATTCAGAGGTTCATGGATCACAGGAAGAGATAAGTGCTCCATCCAGTTTTTTCTATCTGCCTTATTAATAGTGGTTGGTAAATAACAATCTTTATTTGTTATCTCTTATAAGTCAGGGTGAATCAGAAGTTTGAGCAATCTTTAAACCAACTCCTAAAAATCAAGGGTAGGTAGTTTCAAGAAATTGGACCGAAAACTACTAAGTGGAACACTACTGGAAAGCAGGAAATATAACACTGTTTTAATAATGAGGACCCCAAAATACTTAGTTCCCTACTATTGGCCTGTGTGTGCTTACTAAATGCTGTTAGCTTTACTTGAAAGTATTCAGATGTGCCTGATTTTCAGAAAAAAACAATACATGAAAATTTTCAAAGCAGAAACATTAGAAGATAAACTATTTGCATTATAAAAGATTCTTGATTTACAGGAAATATTCATAGAAGGGTTCCTTTCAACAGCAAGCTTCTCTGGAGTATAAAGAAACACTATTTGCAGAAAATGAACTTGCATTCCAGCTATCACATACAGTCGGATTTGTATTGGCGCATTTAAGGAATTAACAAGAATAACTAAAATCTCAGAATCATAAAATGTAAAAGCAAGAAAAGACCTTGAAGATCATGGAGGCTAATCCTTTCACTTTATTTTAAAAAAAAAATGCTTAAGCAGCTGAAGTGATATCTTATCTGTGATAAACTTGGGACTTGAGCCCAGAACCTGTGACTTGGTCCTTAAGGATTCCCCATCACCCCAAACTGAAACTCCCATTTCCCTATGTATTGTTTGGATACACTGAAATGCCTCCAAACAGTACCTGTCAATTTTTAAGAAGCTAAGAACAAGCTCAAGCCTCCTATAGATTCCTGTCTGTATGTAAGGGCAGATCAATCCAGAGCTAAATGAAGTGTGTCAGAACTAGACATACCACACTGAAGAAGGGGCCAGGCCACTCGGGAACTAATTTCACACATAACACCCATGGCAATTTGAGGTTTCACTGCACTGGAGCTATGAAGAATTGGGATTGTTAATTTATTCAACAAATACTTGTTGTGCGTCTATGTGCCCCAAGCTTTGTGCAAAGCATTGGTGATAACACAAAGAAAAAGACAGAAACGGTCCCTTACAGTCTATTAAGAGTAGTAGCAGCATTTATTGAGAGATTCTATACCTTATGTGTTGTGTGAAACAATTTCATAGATTACCTCATTTAAAACACCCAATATACAGGCCTGTAAAATATGTCCTATTATTATTATGACCATTTTACACATACACAATGAAGCACAGAGATTAAATCATTTAACCAGGGTCCACAAGTAACAAAAGTGGAAGTTGAAAACACAGCTCAAAGCCTGGAACCCCCCACCCCCACTGTGCCACACTGACTCCAAGCTACTGGAGGAGACACACATTAAACACATTCTACAAATATTTGCATTATAATTGTAATATATGACGTAAAGGGAACTTCAGGTATCTTGACAAGCAATTACAAGAAGGAGCTAGTTATTGTAAGCAAGGCTAGTTTCACTGACCAAAGACTTATTAACTATTTGCCAATGTGATACTGACATTTACTTTCCAATATAAATGAATGTATTCATATAATTCATTTGTTGTACTGTGGGGGGTGGGGGAAGGGTATGCTTATACGCTTTAAGCATTAACCACTAACACCAACCCAACTTTGTCCATTCAAAATCTGGATGGCAGAGAAGTTTCCTTTTGTAGTGGTGTGAGCTTATAAAATGATTCTTCAAACTACCCAGCCCTGTCTTCAATGAATACTTTTTTAGTACTGAGAGAAAGTGGGTTTTTTTTCTTCCTTTCCTTTTCACATCCAATTCACTAGATAGTCATTGTGAAGTGTGCCAGACTTTCATTGACTCTTCTTTTTGCTATAATTTTTAAAATGTCCATCACCAGTCAAACCAGCATATGTAGGGCTGGTTTCATCCTAATTTCTGCAACCCCATAATCACAAAAATAAAGGATAGATTCATCCGCCCTCCATTCCCTCCTCACCCTGGTCTGATTGATTTATGCCGAATGAGGGCAATTAGGAGATGTGCACACTCTCATCTACTTAATGGAAAGCTTCCTCTCTCACTCAATAATGTTTCCTATCCACACCTGTTTTAAATAAATTGGAAAATCCCCTCAGAACCACTTCATACAGTGCACAATTTGTGCATCACACACTGGGGATTGGGGGCCAAAATCCAGCCCACACTCTGCTCACGAAGCATGTGCCCCACCCTGGGCCTCTGTCCATGTGAACAAGGGATATCTTCCTTTGCACATAGACATCTCAGCTTGCCACGCCATATTCCCAAAGGGCTGAGTTCTCCGATGGCACGTTTTGTTTTGCTTTTTATCGATTTGTACCAGGCACCCCTGTAGGCTAGCTGGGGCCACGGAACTATTAAACTGTGTGAAAATTACATCTCTCTGGGCCACATTTCCTCAACTATAAAATGAGAGAGGGGACAAAATAAATTCTAAGCTTCCTCCAATGTTTAAAACTGTAAATCAGAGAAATTTCGACTTCCTTGGCTTTTTCAGGGAAAATGTGTGATCTAAGATTTTTTTTTTCTTAATTTTATTTGTACATTTAATAATCGAAAATATAAACAATTAAAAACTAAAAAGTAAACACAGATGAATAAATATATACATTTCTCCATTAAATGTAATGGATACATATAAATTTTTTGTGTGTGTGTGGATAAAACAATATTATTAAAAAAAAAAAGAGGCTGAAACTAGGCATCATAGAGGCTTTCTATGGGCTCTCTTGCTAATGGAGGTGCTTAGGTATCACATTCCTCTCTCCAATGGGAAAAACAAAACCCACTTTCCCAGCACACAGTGTAGTTAGTAGTTATGAAACGACTTGGCATATGTGAAAAATGCTACACAAATGTAAATACCAGGTCCTCCCCAGTGACTTTCATCCCTCGGTGTGTCCAAAGGAAGCCGTTTTTGGCCATGGTCCCCCTCATCCCCTTCTTCCATAATTTTGATCTTTGTCAACAGGGCATACGAGAGTGACAATTGGGCTTTCCAGTCTATTTTTGCCACTTATAAAATCAAGCTGGCCGTCCGGAGAAGGTTGGCATGACACTGAGGTCTCTGCTCAGTGAGAGCCACTCTATATTTGAAATATTCTTCCTGATTATTGCCAGTGATTCTGTTCTGCCACGACTTTCAAGATTGGGGAAAGAAAGGAGAAGCATTTCATTTCAACAAAGAACATCAACCAATCACTCGCCATAGAATAAAGATAAAAAGTAATCTTCCACAATATTTCACAGTATGTCAAATACAGGTATCTCCTCTACTTAAAGCCCCTGTAAAGGGACTTGGAAAGTAGGGACTCTGACAAAATGAAGCACAAATTCTATTTATGCAGCCTGAAGGAATACGTTGCAGAAATCTATATTCTTGGGGAATATGTTTTAAATATCCTGGTTTATTAATTCAGGATGAAACACCAGATTTCCTCTATCTCCCACTTTCGATTTTATTCACAACATTCTGGGGAAAGAGTGTGACTAAATCAGTGCTGTTTGGCCAGAATGTAATATGTGTAGTGTGAGGAATTTCCACAGGATGGATGCTTGAGGCTGGGCTGCATAAGAAATTCCCCTGGAGCCGTCAAGTCTGGCCACCCTGTGTCTCCACCTGAGCTCTCACCAAGGCATTTCAGCAGTGGCAGGTGTACAAGGTATGACCATCAAGCTGTCTCCAAGGATTCACCACAATCACCCTTCCCTGCCTCAAAACTAGAGAATAAGAGAATATCTCGAAGTAAGAAATGGAAACCAGGCATTATCTCAGTCAGCTCAATCATTACATCTCCCACAATTAAAATCATGATAGACTTCTCAGTGTTCAAAATTTGTTTAAATATTTTAAGCAAGGAAACCTCCAAAAATCTTATATAAGTCACCCAATGTCAAATCGCTGGGTCTGTGACTATAATTTTAAAAAACTATATTCAATATAGACTAAGTGCCTGCAGAATGAGGTTGTTATAATGCAAAAGCTGACTGGTCTAAACAGCCAGAAACTTGTTTTTAGGGCAGCTGTACAATTGTAAGGAGAGTGGGCTTTAGGCATGACTTGGGTCCATATCCAAGTTCTGGCACACACTGAGTAATTGGATAAATTAACCTCTCAGTGTCTCAATTCCTTCATTTGAAGGATTATTTGAGAATTAGGAAATTGCATTTAAATAGGCCAATGATGTGCCTGGCCCAGAATGGCAAATGATAGGTGGGAGTTAGCATCACCATTGTTGCTGACTGCAAGTCATTCAGCTCACCTTTCTTGGCTGCTTCCCAACCAGAAATATTGAAGGGGGAAAAAAAAATCTCGTAGGCACTATGTACATGCACGTTCTTGCTATACAATCTTCTTGATTCTAATTAGTAAAAGGTAACTAGTGTGCTAAAGTCAGCACAGCCTGCCATGGGTACTCTCATCTGTACATAAATATCAGAAGTATTATTCTTTCCAATACATTTTTACGGATGCCTCTTCACAAAATTTGCAGTGCTTAAAGGAAATACAGATGGACAAGTAAAATACTGAGGTTTGAAAAGAGGGTATGTCAAAAACATTACCCACATTTTAAAAAGATAGTTAATCCCACAAGATTCCTTGCTTTGCATTCATAATATGTCTTGACCCACTGTACACTGACTCCTGTCTATTAGGATCATGGAGAGATCATGGTTTATGTAAGAAAGATTTAATCAGAAAGCATGATGCAGTGCTCCACAAGGCATCTGTGTCTGAATGATAAGATTAAACAAACCACAGGTGTCAAATCTGCACAGAAGCCTGCTTGAAAAACATGAACACCTGTACCCAAATATCTATTTGAATCGCTGAGAATGACAGTCTCTCCTGGACTCAGAGGTTGAATCCAGTTAAGATAACCATTTCAACAAATTTTAATGCTCACTCCAATTTCAATGAATTTGCAACACTGGGTGATACGGAAAAGTACAGTCAATAGTTAAAATGTATAAAAAATCTCTAGATTCTAACAATGCTAAAATCACAGGGGCTGCTACCTAATAATAAAATCTTATATTAGTGTTTTCACATCTACAAATACAACTCATAAACACAATCTTGATTCTCTTAAAAAGATTCCTGCCAAGAATTTACATTTGCCATATGGTTGACTGGAGAAAATTCATCAGTCCACAAAAAGTTCTTAGTGGCCCAACTCACAACCTCTCCAAGACTGTACTAATTGAAAAATCAAATATCTGTTCTTTAATAGGGTTGCCCACAAATAGTTTCTGGCTTGAGTCAGACTGAGTGCACCTCCTTCCAAGGAAGCAAAGAGACAAGCCATATCCTATTTTCCTCATATGCCAAAGGCATTTCTTTGGCTCAGATTGTTCAGAAACCAGTGATTACCATTCCTCTTGCCACTCCTACTCCCATTCTATCCACTCTGGAAGTGGTGGTTGAGTTCTTACCTCCAAAAGGAGAAGAAGAAAAAAGGAAGAAATAGAAATTTTAAATTACTCCCAGTAGGGCCCCCATGCACAGGAGCAGCACAGAGAGCCGCAGAGCCCCTCTGTGCAGAAAAAGCCTCAGTTAAAGAAGTGCCCACCATCCAGGCTGAGACCCACAGCCACGGCCAGTTGTGAGCGTGAACCTCCATCACCTCTGTTCTCACCCACAGACACAATGGACCTTAACCCACAGGCCCAAGTGCACGCATAAGTCATTTCAAAGGCAGAGACAGACTCGGACCACATTATAGGCATGATTAGATTAATACACAAACCACAAACATACACTCATGAGAATGAAAAGACTAGGTATATAAATAGCCCGTGTCTTACTCAATGTTACCACAAGAAAGAGAATAAGTTATTGAGAAACAATGTCGGGAAGGAAAACTTAACTGTGCAAGTGAATAAAAGGGACTTAGCCCGAGAAACAACCACAAAGTAGAAAAAAAAATTATATATACTGAAGTTTATTGAATAAGATACCACATGGAAAAGATAAAGAATGGAAAATGTAAGTCTGTTTCATTATCATCATAAAGTCTAATGTAAGGGAATTCTGATGGGAACTGGAGTTTAAAATTGCTGTGAAGCTGTAATAATATCCATTTGTAGGTTTCTGTCTTATAAAGTGAAGATTTTTTTTTTTCCTGTTGGTCAGAATTTCCTTTTGTTTTTCAAAAGATTTCTTTGGTGGACCTTTTATTCATGCAGATGAAAGGCAACTACCTTCCCACACTTCTTGGGAAAACCTAAATCCAGAGAAGAAAGTCCAGTGCAAAAACTTCAGACCAATAATATTAAAATTATTAAATATAAAATATTATTTATTTAATAATGCAAATTAGCTGTACCGATAGAACTGTGTCTGCAGAGACAGTTTTTGTTGTTTTGTTCCTCCCCAAATATTTGATTCAGAATTGGCCAATTCTTGAAATTACAGTTTGTTCTTGAGGTACTGCGCTTATCATTGTCCAAGCCTCTTCTATGGGGAGACAGAGCTGAACCTGGAGGCAAAGGCCACATGAAGGCAATACAGACTGGACAAAGCACAGTCTGGATGGGCTTTTGATCCCCATGATGGTAAAATGTACTGTCAATTATTGTGATTAAAATTTTCAGGGACATAGGGCTAAACTTCACTGTGTTGTGGGAGTTGCAAATCTCCTGAGGGAGGATATGAAATTCCTACTGGCAACATCCTGGGAAGAAATAATCCAGAGGTTGAAAATGCCTTAAAACAGGGCAGGGTAGTCTTCCTCGCTCTCTCAGCAGGTCACTTGGGCCTGGACTCTCAAGCATGTAGAGACTTGAACTCCTCCCTGTGGTGGGGACAAGATGGAGGTGGGCAAGAAATAGCAGAACAAGAGTCTCTGAAGTTGGGTTTAGGTCTGAGGGTCTGTGGGTCTGAACATGTCTGGTAACAGTTGTCATCTAGTCTCTGGGTTTTGGTTTCTATCCTCAAGGCATCAGGACATTCTTATGAACTAGGCTTGGACATGGTTGCCCAAAAGGAACTAGAGAGAACACCAGGAGACATGCTTAGACCTTAGCAGTGGTCACCTAAGATGGTTGTGCACAGCACAGAAGTCTTCCCCATAGACGCAGAGTCAGCAGAGAGGCAAGATGAGGGGATCAGAACAGGGAAACCTAAAAGACCTCTTCAAGAATAACTAGTAGGTAGGACCTGGGAATTTCTTTTTAAAATTTCTGGAAGATATTTTGAGGGGGATTTATTCCCAGCAATTTGGCTAGTGGGACTCTTGTCATAAAATTTAGGATTAAAAAAAAGTGTAATCTTATTTTTTTAATCACAGGCTGGTAAGGTTTGGATTGTACGAACATTTGTTGAAGTTGCTATTATTAGCCTATGTTGTAAAAATTTCTAGTACTCACCTAAACCTGGGTCTCTTTTTCTTCCTAGGTATCCAAACACTTTCCTTTCAGCCCCTTGTATAGGAATGGGGCTGTGTGCCAAATTCTACACAATGAAATGTGAGCAAAAGCGATATCTAACATATAACTTCCATGTCAAAGCAGTTAAGAGTCAGTGTGCCATCGCAAAGCTTTCTTTTCCTTTGCTGCAGACACTTTAAAGAAAACCTGCTGAGGTGGCAGCATCACAAGATGAAAGTAACCTGGATCCCTGAGTCATTACAGGGAGGAGAACATCCTCATCCTTCCATCTAGACTTGGCTTAGACTTTGTGTGTGTCTGAAACACTGTTTCATTGTGCTAAGCCAATATCCAGGGTTTATTTGTTACTGCAGCATACTCTAGCATATTCTAACAAATGCAAAACCATTTAACAGACAAGGAAATAAAATTTATTAAGTGTGAGACATTTACCCAGGGTCACATGATCTAGTAATGTATGAAAGAAAAGATTTTTTCAAATTCAGGCTCTTGTGACCCTAGAATTCAGCTCTTAACTCCATGTGGTAGACTGAATAGGTACCCCAACACAGACATGTTCTTAATCTTAATCCACAGTCCTGTGTGTGGCATCGCATTGTAAATAGGACCTCTTGAAGATGTTATTTTTAGTTAAGCTATGGCCCAATTGAATGGCGGTGGGTCTTCATCCATATTATTGAAATACTTATAAGGAGAAGAAGCCAGAAGTTAGAGAAGGCCACAGGAAGAAGCCAGAGGTCAGCAGATACCAGAAGAGAAGACACAAGGAGAAAGAGATCACCGTGTGATGGGAGGCAGACATAGAAGCCAAAGAACCCCAAAGACTGCTAGCAGCCAGCACTGGAACACAAATGACGCCAGGAGCATTGCAAGCCTTGCTGATGCCTTGATGTGTGGTATTGGTTATAGCCACCTGGCAAACCATTTATCACCATCTTATCATTGTCATCATCATCATCATCATCACTGAAATTTGGCTATCTGCACCTAAATGCTTCTCCTACAAATATAGTTCTGTAGATGATGACCTAAGGCACAAAAGGAAAATGTCAACTTTAAATTGTTTAGTCACTAAGAGTTGGAATAAAAACATCCTTGAATCATTCTGTATATAATGCTATATTCATTGTATTGTCTTCTGCTCCCTCTAAGAATATCTGAATATAAATATATCTATGGTTGAAGTGAAAAATAAGAAGATACAAAATTGAATTACTGAATACAATTTAAAGATGTAAATGTAATTATTTTATAATATTCATACATTATAAGCAAATAGAAAAAATACTTGAAGGAAATACACAAAATATTTGTTCATTCATTCCACAAATATTTACTGAGTGCCTACTATATGCCAAGAATTTTTTGGCACAGGGACATAGCAAAGGTTAAAAGAGACAAAATCTCTGCCCTCACAGACCTTACATTCTAGTGTTATTTCTTGGGGAAAAGACAGTCATGAGGAATTGTGATTTTCTTATGTATACTTTTCTGTATGTGCAGTTTTTTCAAAGGTATGTATTCAGAAATTCATTTTAAATACACCATTCCCAACCTTATTCCATCATACATACCACGATCCAGTTCTTTAAAAACCTTTAAAAAACTATTAGCCAGAATTTAGAAAGGGAATCTTAAAGACACCTGGTAATAGAAGGATATTTTGACTCAATTATTCACCTTTTACAATTTACAAGTCACTGACTTTTTTCAATGAAATTGACTAAGAGAGAATGATAAAAACTGAGTTGGATGACAAGGTAATTTAGTATCATGCCTTGCAGACAATAACAGCAACCAGTGATTATATTTTCTAAACCAAATATTAGCATGCAGGTTATGACTACAGGATTATTTATAGAGACAACAGAATATACTATTTAAAATTTGGATTATGGTTGTCATATCCACAGAGTGATTATCGCATATTTATAAATTTGATCACTTTCTCTTCAAGCTCTAGCCATTCTATTATTATCAAACGAGGAAAATAAGACTTAACTTCACCTAAATTGAACTTAAGCAGCTTCTCTGTATTCTGCTTTTCCATGCTCAAAACACAAAATACCTGTTGTGTTTCCTCAATTTGAAAAGCGCAAGGAGCAGAACACTAAAATAAGGTGAGGACCAAAAGGATCTCTCAGTCCTTCCCCACCCTTCTCCTTCTCTGCTACATACTCTATGATTCCAGTAGACAGGGTTTGTTTCCCCATGCAAACTGCCCACTCAAATCACTGCTGAACTTCCACTTTACAGGCATCAGAGGGCTTTTACTTCCCACTTCACTACACGGCTGGCCAACCCTTATCCCTGATCTAAAGAATTCATATTCTCATTCTTATACATATTCTCTGTCTCTCTGTCTGTCTCTGTCTGTCTGTCTGTCTCTCTCTCTCTCTCTCTCTCTCTCTCTCTCTTTCTCCTCTCTGGACTCTTTTCTCACTTCATTTTAGCTGTTAAAGAAATTCTGGTTGTTTTTATAACCTTAGCTGAATACAACAGTCAATCAATTGTAGGCAGAGGAAGTGAGGGGGAGGGGAGTGGGGAGAAGTGACTGAAAAGGAGAAGTTTTATAGACTAGATGTTTGAACTGAAAGAGACTTTATATAACATTAATCTACTCCAAACTCATCATTTTGTATGTAAGGAATCAGGGACTTTGAGATTAGTCAAAATCCAAACCTTGATTCCTCAACTGCAAATATAAGATTTCCAAGAGTAAGGACATGATTTTCTTCACCATTATGTCCCTGACTGGAATAGTGCTCAAAAACATTTGTTAAATGGATGGACTAATATACAGTGAATAAATGTCATAAAAGAAGTGGAAACAATGGCATCAGGGAAGCCTAGCAAGAGGCAATATGACAGAGAGCCTAACGAAGGGGAATCTAAAGCAAGCCAGGCTAAGAGACCAGGAAAGAAGGAAAGCATCAGCAAGGATGATGAGGGAAGAGACCTCAGACCTAGAGGAACCAGGGTGAAGGTGTCAACAAGACAGGAATTTGGCTTCAGAAAAAAATGAGATGGGAAGTAAGGAAATGAACAGGGTTTCAGAGTTAGGAAAGCGGTAGAGCTGGCGCTCAGACCCAGTTCTTTCTGCTCTAAGTCCAGCGCCTCAACCTGTCCAGATCCCACAAAAAACACACTACTCCTTGGGGAAGCACACCAAAATGTAAGTTCACAAGGGGAGATGCTTGTCTCTTTAGATCACTGCTATATCCCAAGTGCCTATGACAAAGCCTGGTACAAACCAGATGCTTAATAAATACTTGTTTAATGAATGAACAAATGATCATTGATTGGAGGTAAAATGGAAGTTCGAGGTTTCCCCTCCTCTCATTATGTTTAAGCCATATTCCCACCTACCCATCCTCTATGCCCTCTCTAACCTCCCTTCCAAGAAAAAATCCCTGATGCAGGTGGCCCTGTGACCAATCTGCAGCTGTATAATAATATAGGGCACTCCAGCAGAGGAGCCCCAGAATGTCTGCCTCCATAAGCAACACAATCGGGCAGCTGGAAGAAGGTAGAGTCCTAAGAAACCTTGCCCATACTTTACTCTCCCATCTGTAATCTTGATGTAGTGGTTTGAAGCTGAATGTACCCCAGAAAAACATGTTCTTAAATCTAATCCATCCCTGTGCGTGTAAACCCATTGTAAATAGGACCTTTTGATGAGGTTACTTCAGTTAGGGTGTGACCCACCTAAATCAAAATTGGTCTTAATCCTCTTACTGGAGTCCTTTATAAATGGAATGAATACAGAGAGAGAGAGAAAGAGAAAGACAGAAGCAAGAAGCTAAAAGCAATGAAACCCGAAAGAGAAGGAGAGACCAGCAGATGCCACCATGTGCCTTGCCATGTGGCAGAGAACCAAGATGATCAGCAACCAGTCTTCAGAAAGAAAGCATTGCCTGGTGATACCTTGATTTGGACATTCTCATGGCCTCAAACTGTAAGCTAATAAATTCCCATTGTTTAAAGCTAACCCATTTCATGGTATCTACTTTGAGCAGCCTGGGAAACTAAAACACTTGGGGACTCGGGAGGGCTATGGAAGGGACAAGCATGTCAATGACCATCTTTAAGGCCATGAAAGACATTATGCTGAGGATCCTGAGGAGATGTTCTCTACATCCACAGAGAATCCGGCTTTAAAATTAGGAAAGAAAAATTTAGCAGAATATAGTAAAGACCAGGAACTGAGAAGTTCTGGGTTCCAGAAGCATTTTTATACAACTAACTAGATCTCTCAGTGCCAATTTCATCACCTATAAAATGAGCATAATATTAGTAGGTGATTTATATTCATCCCTTTTAGTTCCAGCTCACTTTGGTTTTAATCACATTTTTGTTCTTATCTAAGGCCTATGATAAGGCATCTTTGAGTCTATTATCATGGTGACTATCATGTCAAATAACTTTCTAAGACTCCTCCTGTCCTTTCTTTGGAAAATACAAATCTATTGCTACTACAGAAGTAAAAGTCTAGTTTTAGTACACATCTTGAAGTGATCCATAAAGATCTCCTTCACTGTTAAAGAAGCAATCATCACTATAGCTGCTTAATTTCATTTTGCTTTTTTTACAAAAAGATTTGTTTATTTATCCCGTGCTCCACCCACCCACCCCACCCCCCACTGTTTTTGTGCTCGCTCTCTGCTCTCTGTGTCCATTCGCTGTGTGTTCTTCTGTGTTTGCTTGTCTTTTCTTTAGGCAGCACCAGGAACCAATCCTGGGAACTTCTGGAGTGGTAGAGAGATGCTCAATCTCTTGCGCCACCTCCGTTCTGTAGTATGCTGCGTCTCTTATTGTCTCTCCTCTGTGTCTCTTTTTGTTGCGTTATCTTGCTGCATCAGTTCTCTGCTCAGGCCAGAGCTCCCTGAGGGCCAGCACTCCTGCATAGGCCATTACTCCTGCACGGGCCAGCACGCCACGCGGGCCAGCTCTCCGCTTGGGCCAGCTTGCTGCACGGGCCAGCTTGCCTTCACCAGGAGGTTCCGGGGATTGAACCCTGGACCTCCTATATGGTAGATGGGAGCCCAGTCGCTTGAGCCACATCTGCTTGCCTATAGTTGCTTAATTTCCATTCCAAAGTTTCTACCCTCTAGACTAGCCTATGGAAAACATTTTACTTCCTTTGAATCTCATAATGTGTGTCTTTCTATAGCCAGTGTTAAAGCCAGTCAGAAATCAAGTTATTTTTGCAGATTCCTCCTATTGGACTGTAAACTCTTTGAGAATAAGGACTTCATTCATTACACCTGTGGATCTCCCACAGCACCTGACACGCTACCTTGCATTTGGTAGGGTCCAATAAATATTTCTTGGGTATCTTTTCACATACTTTTATTATAGGTGTTCCTATATATCTTTCCTGCCTTCCTGGTGGGTTTAACAGCTCCTTGAGTACAGATAATGGCTCATTCTTCCATCAAAGATCCCCTAAACATTTAGGATTGCTCATGTCCTTTTGAGACTATATAAAGGAAAAGAGTGAATTAAATCAGGGGTTGGCAACCTTTGTCTGCAAAGGGCTGGGTAGTAAATATTTTAGGGTCTGTGGATCATACACAGATGCTGTCACAACTACTTAACTCTGCAGTTGTACAAAAACAGCCATAGACAATAGGCAAATGAATGAGCATGGTTGGGTTTCAATGAAACTTTATTTAAAAGAACAGTCAGTGGGCCAGATTGGCCCATGGACCATAGCTTGCCAACCCCTGACCTAAATCATGGAAGCATAAGAACAATTTATTATCATTTTTCCAGTCTCAGTAAGAACTATTTGATTTTATATGGACTCTTAACAAGCAAGCTAGGAAAATAAACAGTAATGTGAAAACAAAAGGAAAAACCATAGGCATCATCTCTCAGTTTACTGATTGTGTCTAGACATTAGCCAGTCATTGAACTGTATTAAGTATAATGTGCATATGGTTGACTATGTGTTTAAGGCCTAACTGCATACAATCCATCAATGTTTTTCAAAATAAAAATCCTGCCACAATAACCTTGAGACTAAAAATCTAGTTGTTTCTAAAACCTATCCCCAAAAGAAACCTCTCCTAGCCTGTTCCAAAAATATCTTTCCTGTGATATTTTATTTTATCCTTTTATTTTTAATAAAAGCTGGGGGAGACAAAGAAGGAGAAGTAGGGAAATAATAAGTAACTAAAAATTGTGATCGTGAACATAATCAGCAATTAAAAAAGAAAAGTCAGATCTCACAATCCTTGAACAAGTAGAAACAGGGTCCTGATTCACAAACTTCAATCTGGAAGAGGGAAAAGGAAGGCCTAATATTTATTAACTACATTTTTTTCCTTTGCTAGAAGTTTGAACAAAAATTGGGAAATTTCTCTCTACTCACCAGCCATCTGTAGACTCTGTCACTGGCATATTATACCTGTTTTGGTTCCTGCAGCTTCTGCAAAAGAGATCCATCCACTTTGTTCTCATCCTTCCAAGATAGCTAGTATCACTGACAAGTACACATATGCACTTGCACACATGTGCACACATGCACACACACAATACATGCCTGGAAGCTTGGTGTTTTATGTGCAGGATAATCTTCTCAATTCCTTGTCTTGTGGTCCTTTAATAAACCAAGTTAAACTTGAGTGGTCTGACTACTGAGAAAAGAAGAAAGGAAAAGATAGGGAGGATCTGCCAAAAGATAACAAAGGCTGCAAACTCATCTCCAGGAAACTGGAGTCAGTTTAAATGGTACCAGGATACTCCCAACAGAGACATTCTCTGGCACTAGACATTGCCCTGGAAAGTGGATTAGCTGGGCAGATGGTATTAGACTCAGAGCCGGTCTCCCTGAGAGAGGCTGCCAGCCACTGTTTGAGTGTCCATCACATATATTTAGGAACCTTGCAGGGATTTCAAGGCCTTTCAGGACATAGCCACTCTGCCCCAAATGAGTCAGCACGCACGTGTGCGTGCACACACACACACATCAAGGAGACAGTTTAGTCCCTCATTGCCAAAAGGAATGGAGGAGTGGAAGGAGAGGAGTTGAGGAAATTTAGAGAAAGTTGGGTTGTAAGTTTATAACTGAAGGCAAGGCTGATGGCATATTTAATTTTCTTATACTCTCTGACTTTAATGCCATTCTTTCTCTCATATTCAGATTCAATGCCTAAGGTGGAAAGAGGTCTTGGACTGGACTGGTGATACTGAAAGGTTAAAGAAAACGCAGAAGTTCCTACTACCACCATCTTCACGAACAATTCACCTCGTGGAGCTAAAGCAACAACATCAGCATCATTGTAACAGCTCTAGTAGAAAACCCACTAGTTCCTATAAGCAGCCTCAGATTAATGACACATAAGCAAGAAAGTGACATCAGGGCAACCTGTCACACTAAAATGGGGTGATCAATTTTCCATTCCAATATTTTTTAAAAGAAGCTTTCAAAAATGGAATACAAATTTGTCAGTGAGGAGGAGCTGAAAAAAAAAAAAATCAAAAAACCAAGTCTAGAATTCAAAAGGGCAATGGGAGGGTATGTGAGGGAGGCAGGAAGCTGGGGAGACACCATGGGCCAGGAGCAAGTAGACTTCTGCCACCAGGCATAGCCTCCTGCCTGGTCCAGAGAAGCAAGGAGGGGGCACTCGGGTGGCCCTGTCACTGCTGTTTCAGTCCCCCGGCAGCACCTTCACTCCACTTCGGGTGCAGGGAGGGTGTCCAGCAACCTCTTACTTTCCACTCCCAGGAGTTCAGTAGCCTCATCTCTGCCCCTCCCATGGCTTGTGAGTATACCACCAGAATGGCCTCCCTGGAAGAGAGATCACCATCTTCATGTCCTGCTCCTTGTAATTTTTAAAATGGGCTTTTCAAACATAAACAGACACGGGTTTAGAAGAGCCTATCAGAGCCTGCTGGACAACCAGCACTCACCTGTCAGGAATCATTCACTGGCTCAGATGCAGCAAGGAATGTCTGTTTTACCCTTTTCTTCTGGAGCTGTGCCCATGTGACCTCCGCCCCCTCTCTCTCTCACCTCAGGCACCTGCCTCAAATGACTTCCCTTGTGTTGTCATTCACCTCATGGATAATTGATAGCATGTCAAGCTGATGCTAAGAAAAGAACAAGGTGGTTAGATGTGTGCCTACTATAAATAGACCCATGACATGACCAGCATTTGCTAACTTTTGAGCACAAGAGGAAGAAACAGCAGCAGCAGCAGTTGCTGCAGCGAGGCAGCTTACCCCTGGGTCCTTGGGAGAGCCGGCTTCACACCAACAGCCACAGCCCCGTTTGCATGGCTTTGATTAAAAGTATAAGGCTGAGAAGACTCTTTTCCCCATTTGGAGCAAAATTAAAAATATCACACATGCTGGAACTTTCAGGCATGTTTGACAGATGTGTCATAAAATCTCAACACATGCTTAAAAACATGTGCCTTCTTCCTTCCATATATCTTTATCTATCTATATTTAAGGCACTTTATTTCTTTATTTTGCTCTCAAGGGCATTTCTGGTTCTGAGTTTTTATACACACACACACAGGCGCACACACGCACCACAATTAAACAAATCCATAACCAGCACTTACACAGACTATAAGTTAGGCACGTGGTTAGACCCTGCAGATACAAAGAGCAAGACTGAAATAAGGCCGCCAGCCTCCCTGTGCATTAATCAGGACTCCTTCTGTTATAAGTAACAGAACCCAACTCAAAACAGAAAGACAGATAAATGAAAAAAGTATTAGGATGCAAGACCTTTCTCAAACACCTCCCATTAAGAGTGCTCAGCCAAACAAGGGAGCCTGTCCACAGCAAACACTAGCTTTTTATTTTTATTTTTTTTCATATGCCCTCAAGATAGTTACCTTTATTTTGAGAGAGGGAGAAGGGGGGGGCACCGATTACAAAAGCAAGTGAACCAGGTTTTTCAGGCTTAGAAATTACTTCTATGCCTACATAAGATCTCTGACTTGGTTATTCACATACAGAATAAACTGGAAGCAAATCGCCCTGAATTCTCTTAAGTTTTTGAAGGAAATGAATTGTCAAATAAACCACTAGCCTGATCTGAAAAATCCTGTCAGTTGTCCACCCCACACCACCCCCAGCTTCCCCAAAACTCTCCACCAACAGGAGGAGGGCTGTGAAAACCGTGCATTCCTCGGGAAGGGCACAATCTCCATTGCCCACTTCAGATACAGCCTGGAGGATATGGATGAGGAAGAGGGTAGAAAGAAACGGTAGAGAGACACAACAGTCTGCAATCATCATAAAGAATCATTACATTCTAAGATCACAGAACTCGACTGTATAAACTTAAAGTGTTGGGGGAAGGGCGGCTGCAAGCAAAGCAGCAAATTGGAAAAACCTGAGAATTTGAAGGAAGCGGCTTGGGTCCCTGGTTCCTAATGTATAACTAAGCAAGCCCCTCAACCTTTCAAGAGGAGGTCAGTCACGGCAAACACTTAGGAGAGGTCGATTTTCAGTCAAACATTCACAAAGCACTTCATTTAAACAAAATAAGTTCTTCCTTACATGGTCATCAACAATAACTGACAGAAGAATCTGAGCTGAGAATGCAACAGAGATCAGCGGTGTACATATATCACCAATAAACCTGCTTCCCGCAGAGACCTTAATAACCAAGCAGATAGGAGATCTCTCTCCTGTATGCAAGCAGTGCATCTCATCAATAATCCAGACAGGAGATAATATGCCAAGACCTGCTGTGCCCTCCCAGCCAAGCTGGACCTCAGGGGCTCCTGGTTATCACGCCCTGAATTCACGCCTAGAGATGCTGGAAATATACCCTTGGCTGCACAGCCCTTTTCTGATTCATTTGTAAACTACACTAATAATCCCATGATGCAACCACAGGGGAAAAAAATCATTCGAGAACCATCAGAAAGGTTATTTTTGCAATACATAAGGGAATGATTATAATGATTTATTAAAATCTTACAATGTGAGAAAGTAAGATTGGCAAACAAAATCCAATTAAGGAATTCACTGAATAAAAAGGAATTGAACTCCTCCAGCCCGAGGTTGACAAAGAAGCCATTCAGTAAAGAGCTTTATATGCTAAACTTAGCTGGGTAAACCTAGTTATTTTCCATGCAGCGCTGTTCTTAAAAGAGCTATTTAACATCCATCTCAAGGATATAAAAGACTAAGTATTTAGACTTGTGGATTTTTAAAAATTTAAATTCCAACTTAAAATGAAGGTGAGTATTTATTTTCCCTCAGAGACTGAGTTGTATAGATTTAAGAGTTGATTAACACACAGCTTCACATGATTAACCCCTCAGCACCCCTTCCAGTTCTTCCTTTCCAAAAGCCCTCACCTAACCACATACCAGTCACTAATACCTACCCCCACCTTCAGTTTTCGTCTTCTCTCACCCAGATATAGCTACCTACCTTCTTTCTCTTTCTACCATGTAGGCACCATACATTTTGGATGTGTTTCTGTACACACATATAACAGGTGTTTGGTTTTATATATATATATCCCTTTTGCATTTGTTAGTTCTCTGTGGTTTATCAATAAACATTCTCCAGGATCTTAAAAAGTCTCCAAAAACAAAAGAAGGAAAGCCTTTCTTTGACTCTCCAAACCTCCCTTTCCCTGGTACCCACACTATACTGCTTCACTAAACAATGCATTCACTCCTCCAGCAAGGTCCTCAGGCTTCCACCTCTGCACTCGAGGGCAACTACTCACAAAAGGCACAATGCCATCCCAAGTTAGCATTCCTCAGCCCTGCTCTGCAGCTACTGACACTGGTAACCACTTCCTCCTCTTTACCACTCTTTCCACCTTTGACTTCTGTGTGTGATTCATTCCTGATTTTTCTATTCCCTCTTCTTCCCAGACTTCTCTTCTTCCTATTCCTTAAACATTAAACTTACCAGTATTCTGTGCCCAGCCCTGCTTTCTCTCCTCTTGATTTTCCTAGAAGTCATCCAGTTTCTTCCTTTAGCTCCTCCCATACGGTAAAGAGTCCCAATATTTCTTCTATGTCTGAGAACCTCTCTCCTGCCCAGCCAGAAGTGAACAGCTCATATTTCAAAATGTCTAAAACTGAACCCATCATCTGCCCTTCAAAGCCGATTGCTCTACCTACACTTTCTATTAAAATAAATTGTTCATGACAAGGCCTGGAAATGCACTCACTGCTTCACTCTTCTTCATTCCCTACATCTAGCCAGCCTCTAAACCCAGCCAATGGTACCACTAGTACTTGTCTCACATTCACTCTCTGCTCCTCCATTGCAGCCATGCTAGTTTAGGTCCTTGTCTGCTCACTAGGCTTTCCTGTTCCAGGGTTTTCCACACTCTTGGTTTGAAAGGCTGTTTTGAGAAATACCATACAAAGGGTTGGCTTAAATAACTGGAATTTATTGACTCATGGTTTTGAGGCTAGGAGAAGTCTAAAATTGAGGCTTCAGCAAGGTAAGGCTTTTTCCCCAAACTCTGCAACATTCTGGTGCTGGCTGCTGGCAATCCATGGGATTCCTTGGCTTGCATCTCTGCCTTGTGTCACATGGTGATGTCCTCTCCTCTCTTTCACTTCTGTTGAATTCCAGCTTCTGGCTCCTCTCCGTGGCTTCTTTTCTGTCTTCATTTCTTCTGCTTGTGAAGGACTCCGGAAATCTGAATTAAGGCCCATCCTCATTCAGTTGGGCCACACAACAAAATAACATCTCATGAGATCCTGTTTATAAGAGTTCATATCCACAGGAATGTGGCTTAAGATTTAAACGTGTCTAAATTGGGGGACCACACCCACCTTTAAGATTAATTAATGGTTATACATCAACTACAAAGTCAATTTAATCCTTTGATCTGTCCCTGTCACATTTCCCTTTCTACTTTCTAGCTATCCCAAATTATTTGTAGTTTCCCAAATGCATTAAAGCTATTCTACACCTCCCTGCCTATTTTTTTTGGGCGGGGGTGGGAAGCAGTCAGGTTCTGGAATGTCTTCCCCACCACTTAGGATAATTCTTTAAGATACATTTCAAATGTTACCTGCTCTGTGAAGCTCTCCTCACCCTGGTGAGGGTTGATAATTCTTTACCACCGCTTGTACAATCACACATCTGTTATACCATCTACCATCCTGTAATGAAATTACATGTTTATATGTCTTTTTCACCCACTAACTGTAATCTCCTAGAGGGCAAAAACAATGTCATTCATTTTTGTGTTCCTTCTCTCTGTCAAGCACACTATGTGCTTATAGTAAATGCTCAATAAATGCTGTGAGGGGAATTAATGAACTAGTAAAATGCAAATATTGAATTATTTCTTGTTTGCATCTGAGTTTACATTTGGGTGATCCTGTGTAGAGATGAGTGTGTGGTGTGTATATGCATGTGTGCTTATGCAATGAGATGGTTTATTTGCAGGGTGTGAGTAAATCAGTGTGTTTCCTACTCAAGGGTAAAGCCATTTCTCCATTCCATCTCAAAACCTCCTGAATTTTCCTAATTCAGTTCCCACAAAAAAAAGGAGGGATCACCTTAAATCATTTTATACCAGTCTCCCTTTATTTTCAGACATTTTGGGTACTTAGCTAGTTACGTCCCACAGTACGTGGTTCCACTTCCTCTGATTGGTACAGACAATATGAGGCAAGGTTCACATCACTGATTCAGGAACTCTCTCTTAACCAATGAAATCTCAATGCAGAGGCTGTTCCCCAGGACCCTGGGAGCTTTTTGCATCACTGCAGGACAAATGTACATATTTATGAATTATAATATAGCTGAGAAGAACAAGATGACTGTCTCCACCTGTCAGAAGCAGTTTTTGTTTTGTTTTGTTTATGTTTTGTTTTGTTTTAAAAGTAGTTTTAGGCTTACAGCAAAATGGGAGACTCTTTCATACTCTTTTCAGTTCTTAGATATGCTCTGCACCCTGGGGAAAGCAGTCTTCTTTATGCTTTCTCTTTTCACAGCTATTTATGACAGCTTGGAACAAAGAACACACGTCCTGTATCTTTTGTTTTCACCTTCTTTTGTGCAAAAGAAACTTCCTTTCCCAGTAGCTTGGCCTACACAAGCTTATTGAGAGGAAAGAAATTTGGAAATGGGTATGAGTACACTTAACTCTCCTCCATAATCAAAATTGCTAATTATTGGAAATAGCATGGTGAGACTGGAACCTACAGCACCAGTGTGGATCTAAGAGACCCTGGCTGAGGTGTCTGGCTGGAAGCACCCTGAGGCTCATTCAGCACCTCAGGTCCTGGCACATTCCAGAGGGGCTTGGGCATTTATTTCTCTATGTGAGAAGTTTAAAGTGTGTCAGTCTGGTTGACAAAAGGGAGGGTGAAACTGGACTTGTCTCAAAGCTATGTTTGCAAGGCATTTTATATTAGACTGAGAAAGAGTCTGAATGTCCTTCCCCCAGTGGCGCTGCTGGTGCTATTTTGGGCATGATGGAGTATCCACTGGATAAGATGAGAAAATGCTGAAGCCAGAAGCATCATTTGTTTGTATTCATGTCTATTTCTGACATCTCCAAGTCTGGTGCTTTGAGTTCACTCAGAAAGGAACAACTGTATGTATGGATTTTTTAAGTGCCCACCTTCTTTACTGTTAGATTCTTAAGCAGCTATAGGAGGGTTTGGCAATATAATAATGGCAAAAGACGTCTAAGAAATTTTTAGATAATTAGAGGCCTAGGCTGGGTGAAGAGGCTGGTATTAATATAAACGTTCACAAGCATACAAAACATGCACACACAAACTGAGCATCCTCAGAAAAGAACGCCTTGAAGGGCTCCTGCCTCACCGTCCAGAAGTAAACAATGTGATATCCTAAAAACAAAATGACATGTTAGTCGTGCCACTTTTGCTGCCACAGTGTAAGTGACGAAATGCGAACAACTGGAAAAAAAAATATATATATGTGCCCAGAAGACACAGAGGTAGACTAAAGCATTAAACACTAAATTCTCCCAGTCCTCTCCATGCCTCAAATCACGAACCCATTTCAGTCCTCAGGAGTTACTCACACTTCTGGTGGGTTTGGGGATTTCTTTCAATCAGCTGGGCCTATCTCACCTACTAATCCTTCAGGTTCTCCCACTCTCCTTTCTTTCCCCTCCAGTCACTGTTGGCGACTATGGTGATTTCTGTAACAGCCGAGAGCCCCGAGGGAAGAAACATCATTTTCCAAAATTCTGGGCTTCTACCCAGACAACTCATTTTACTCCCCTCTTTCCACCCCAAATCCTGAGTACCTCTGCCAGTAGCCTGTTGTCATGGTTACTCTAATCTTTATCTGCCTTGCTTGTTAAACAAGCTGGCTTCAATCCAGCCCACCTCCTGGTTACCTCTACCTCCCTACCCTGAGTTGTTTCCCTCCCTTTCCATCTTCATTCCCTTCCTTTCTTGAGGGATTAAAAAGAAAACATAGTGATCATTGTTCCCTTCCTATCCCTCCAGTCTACCAGATTTCATCAGAAGGTTTTTCTTTTTTTTTCCTTAATGGAAAAATACCATGCATGACAGAAACAACCAGTGATTGGAAATGAAAGTTCTACACAGTCTCTAGAAATGGAGGAAAAAAGGAGAAAAAGAAGCAAGAATGGGGAAGTCTAATGGCAACTATCTTGATTGGCAAAAAGAGGCTAATGCCTAGAAAACTTATCTGACAGACCTGCAGAGGTCTGTTAATGCCCCCCTCCACCCAACAGGCTACCCTCAGAAGAAGGCTTTGCATCTTACTTTAAAGTGACAATCCCTGAACTTGCGCTCACATCTTCACATTGTATTCCTCCTTTCCTTGAGTTTAGATAGAATTTTCCTCCTCTTGTCCAGAGCAAATCTCTTCAGGGTCTGGATCCCATTACCTTATACCTCTTTAAGAATCTTGATTCAGCCAAAATTTCCTTGGTCTCCTGATTCTTAAACCAGTTTCTCCTTACTCACTCATTCCCCTCAGCATATAAAGGCAATCTCCTATCTTAAAACAAAACTTCCTTTGATCCCATATTATCCTCTAGTTATTGCTCACTCGATTTCTTTTCTAGAAAGTCATCTCCCTTTCCTATTTCTATTTTCTTGTTTTTCATTCAATACACCGCGTAATGGTTTCCTCCACTACCATCCATGGCAGACACAAGGTGATGAAGGACTTCCAAGTTGTTAAATTCAGTGGGCACTTTTTAGCCTTTATTGTACTACCTAAACAAGTAGCTGTGGTGAATTGAAAAAAAAAAAAAAAAAACAGGACTAGGGAGCCCTTTTACTTCTGTTTAAATCTGGCCCTAGCATTCATTAGCTGTGTGACTTAAGGCAAGCTGTTTAACCTCTGTTGTCTCGGTTTTCTCATGTTTCATTGAGGTAGTAACAGTATCTTCCTCACCAGATTATTGTGATGATTAAATATGGGAACACATGGAAAAAATCCTAGCAATGTCCACTAAGAGAAAGTACCCAAAAGGCATCAGGGATTGTTACTATCACTTGACCCCCTTACGAGCACTCATTGTTGTGGCTCCCTCCCTCCTTGAAACTCTCTACCATTTTCTCCTTTTTCTCCTCTTTCTCCTATACCACACCCCCCCACACACACACACACACCAGGTTCCTTTGTGGATACCTTTTCAGCTTTCTTTAATAGTGTATTCTGCAGACTTCTATTATGAGTTTTCTGTTCTCATTTCAACACCCTCCTTGAGCAACCTCACTCATACTCAAGGCTTTAATTACCATAGTACATGGCAGACCACCAAATTTCCATGTTCATCCAAGCCATGGGATGTCTCCTAGACCTCAGACCCATAAAGCTATGCCTGTGTTGGATATCTCTGCCAGGATGTCTCATAAGCAGCTTAAACTTAACTTGACAAAAGCAGAACTCTCCATCTACGCGCTCTATTCCAATGAATGGTGCCACCCAGGTGCACAAGCCCAAAGTCTGTTGCCATCAGTGACTTCTCCCTCATCCCCCATCCTCTATATGCAGGCAGTCACCAAACCCCATTGGCTCTACTTCAGTCTCTCTCAAGCCAATAGTCTTACTTTCCAACCTGTCTGATATTACTGATTTAATCAAGGAGCTCATTACTTCTGACCTAGGTTATCAAAAGTACACACCCATCTCAATCATTCCCTACATCGCTGCCAGAACAACCCATCATGCCAATATGATCATGTTCCTTCCCTGTATTAAATCTTCAACAGGTCACAATGGTCTATAACAGTATTTCCCAAACTTAACTGATCTCCTTAAAAATACAGATATCTTGGTTCCACCCTAAGCTTCCTGAAATCAAATTCTCTTAGGAAGTGGCCTGAGAAATAATCTTTTTAACAAGTGACAGGTGATTCTTATGATCAAGTTTGTTTGGGAAACACTGGCCTCTAAAACAAAAGAGCATGTCCTTCATGCTATGGGTTATCCTCTTTAGAGCGTTTTTACATTCTCTCTCACATTCTATAGCCCAACAGCATGAAATACTGAAGTGAGGAAAATACGTAACTCTTCTCTCCTTTCCAGTTCCCTGCCATTGATGACTATCATAAGTTGGTTTTCCATGTTGTCTCACATCCTGTCTCCACTGCTCCTGGTCATTATAAATGCTGTTCTTTGAATGTGGAACACCTCGCATCAACCTTGATCACCCAGCTAACTCCTCCTCATTCTTTATAATTGTTCAAATATTGCCTCTTCCAGAAGACCTTGCTTGATTCACCCCCACACTTCCTGGATATCACACCTCTTAGGTGTAAGGACTTTGGAAAAGCCATTCAAATGGGGATGATGCCATCTGACTATCCTTCCATAAAGTTCATATTTACCCATTTTGTCCAGGATGATTTGGGTGTAAAGTGACCGACACAGACTTTATTAAATTTCTTGCTGAACTCTGAAATATGCCTTATCTTCTGTAATTACTCTAACGCTAGTTTGGCAAGACATTCTCAGTGGCCATTGGATTCACAGATCACCACTTTCCTGTTCAAGTACCCACAAATTGTCTATTTCATAAGCTGTTCAAGAATGTTTTCTGGAAATGATAGATTATCTCTTCTATAGTGTGTGAAATCCACAGTCTTCTTATCTTTTAAAACCTAGAAAATGTTTGCCTATCGCAGCTTTCTGGCTCCTGTCCCATCTATTATCTATGATTCTCCAAAGATTTCCAATAGTAATTCAATAGTTTCTTTGATACCTAGAATGTAATTTATATGGGCCAAAAGCTTGAATTCATGTAGCTCAGGCCAGTGTTTGCTTACCATTTCCTTGTTCAGAGAGAATTTGAGAAAGAGGACGAAAGTTAGCCTCCTTCTATGGCTGTTGAAAGTAAAGGATGTATCTTAAACTCCTATAGTTTCCTTTAAAGACTTTATTTGAATCAGTCACCCAATATTTTCTCTAAGCAGAGTAGTGTAACTACACACACACACACACACACACACACAGGCTTTGAAGCCAGAAAGACCAACATAAGAATCCAAGTTCCATCACCTAGTGTTAGTGCACCCACTACAAGACTATGAACCTTTATGAGCCTCAATTAATTCACCTTCAAAATAGGGAGGCAAATAATGTTACATTTATTATGCAAATGAGTTACTACAAAGGAACTAGCACAGTGCCTGACACCTACAAATGGTTCCTGCTACTGAAATTTCCACTAGACTTTTCTTTTAGCTATTTATATAATTTTTAAATTGAAATTCCTGATGAGAAAGGGTCTATAATAATTTCAGGAATAAAATGACAGGAAGAATTAAGCAATCAAGCAAAGAGGCACAGGATTTCCCCAAGAACTGCTGAAAACTACTGATGCATGGATATCACATCCATTATACACTGATGTGAGCATCATGCCATATGTTGGATAGAGTAAAGGAAGTCTCCTTGCATCACTGGAAAGCAAGTCTGTTCTGTAGAAAACAAAGGGAAAAGAAGTTCAACACAAACAACCCGAAGAGAGCTAGGCATTGGCAGAAATAGGCCTATTAGGATCAGATCTTGTTAAGAACTCTCAGAGAGCTTAACGGCCAAGAGTTTAAAGAGCAAGCGAACTGTTTATAGTTCCTGAGCTCAGAAGCACCTTATTTCATCAGGTATTGATCATCTCAACTATGCATTCCCTGAAACACTGCTTACCCATGTCTGAAGGCAGATTCAGGAGCATCTGTAATAAAAACAGCCCAATCTTTTTTGACTTTCAATTCTTTTCATGGTTTTTGCTTCCTATTTCAAGTTTTAAACACAGACAGTAGCACATGAAATGTACATTAGTTCTTATTCAGGTGCACAGGATTTCAGTGACCTCACTCCTTAATAAGTCAAATACTGGCAAGGTCAGTTAGCGTATGAGACATAGGAAGGAACACCAGTTCTCATACCAGTCAATGTCTCAGCTTTTACCAAGGACGGATAATTGTAAATTTCTCATTGTGGTTTTATGAAGCATATTCAAGTTCAAGAAAAAATATAGCACGTTTTTTAGCCTTCCTAAATACTAAATATATACTAATTAGGCTGGGTATTTTGATTTGGCATTTATTGGGGATTACTTACTCTTCAGCAAATTTAACCTTTTTCTCTAATTTCCTTTTGCACTTCTTTCTCATCTCCAAGATAAAATCCTTCTCAGGGAAAGTTCTAAAAGTGTTGAATTCTTCCACAAGGTCGTTTGATACAAGGAATGATAGGTCCTGTGTCATCCATGCTCACAGTTCAGACTTCTTCCTAAGAAGTGTCTCTTTCACAAGAGTAAATAAAGACTAAGAGAGGAGAGGCTTAAGATCTTTTTTTTTTTCTTTTTTTTTGAGGTACCAGGGCCAGGGATGGAACACAGGACCTCACATGTGGGAAGTAAGCACTCAACCACTGAGCTACACTGGCTCCCCTTAAGATCTTCTTAATGTGAGTCCCTAGGCCAAAGGAGTCCTACCTTTACAAGGTCCTCCACCTGGCATTTGGGACAGTACGTGACTTTAATGATCCATGGGAGATAATTCAAAAGTGAGAGAAGTGCTCCACACTGATGGGCTTGGGTAATTCCTTTCTTCTCAATGTAGGGAAAGACAAAGGGACATGACCACAAAGGAGGAGTTGTTCTCCTATCTGTGAATTGCTAGCATAGCAGACTGTGCCTGTTGCCCCCACCCCAGTAACGCCTCTACCCTCAACTTGGAGCAATTGCCATCTCTGCTATCACTGTAAAAGCATACTGCAACACCTCTGACCAGTAAGGACAGAGTGGTCTGGGTCTGAAAATCAGAACTCTAAATAACTGGCAGGTTGTCCACTTGCCTTTGCATTTGCTTGGTGTTTGTATATATCATTTTAACATTATTTTAAGCTTTAAAGGTGTTAAGTAATGGCTCCTACCACAATGATCAGATCCTACTACAGATCCAAGTACAGATCCAGCAAATATCTAATAACAGTATTTTGATGCTCATCCCAGAAGTGAATGGTGCTGTTCTAGAACAGACCATATTTCTAAAGTGCCCCACTCCCACGCTCTGGCTCATGAGGTCCAGGGTGGCATCAGGGAATCGGTGCTTTTGACAAGCACCCTGAAGCACTCTAGAAATATTGCTCCCAGTGAACAGACTCTGACTCTTTAAATTATTTTTATTATTCAGAAGGAACTTTTATGGCTGAGAATGGGTCAGAACTCTTTTCCCCCCTCTTTTTGTCAAACATTCATATCTAAGACAATCTGGAGGGGGGCCAGGATGGTTGTGGTCAACTTGCATCATATATCCCCTAATAGAGCATCACTTGTAGCAGTATTTTATAAGGATCCTAAATTTCATTTAGTCCATTTCTACCCCAAGCAGAATATGGTCCATGATGAGTTCATCCAAGCCCTGCTTAAATGCCTCCAAAGGCAGGGCATTTACCAGCCCAAAAGGCAGTTTTCCTCTAGTAACTGTGCCCACTCCCAGGATGGCCTTTCTTTCTCTTCTGCCTGCAGTACCTGGGACAGTTCCATTTTACCACTGTTGTCCTGGTGGATATCTTAATTAACTACCCTCTTCACTCTTGGTGTCATGGTTTGGAAGATGATAGGGTGACCATATAATTTATCTATAGGACAGGATAAACTTCAAATTCCTTATCCTGAC
The DNA here is from genome assembly GCA_029593785.1 of Cabassous unicinctus. Taxonomy (NCBI): domain Eukaryota; kingdom Metazoa; phylum Chordata; class Mammalia; order Cingulata; family Chlamyphoridae; genus Cabassous; species Cabassous unicinctus. Next base: position 31,552 of record JAQZBX010009280.1, read on the forward strand.
ATTCAAAGATATTCCCAATCTCAGCCCCACCTATGTCTCCAATCTCACCAATCTCATCATCCAGCACTTCCTGCCATGTACCCCTCTACTTCCACTACACAGAAATCCTCTCCCTTCTCCATTTTACATACTAAAGTACTAAGGCTCAGAGAGTAAATAACTTGCCCGAGGGTCTGCAGCTAATATGTAGAAGACAGTTTTCTTTTCCAGCTAAATATGCCAATTTCCTTCAAAGGTTTCTCATGAGATACTGCTCCCAGGCTCCCATACTCCTAATTTTCTTTCTCTGGAAAACTTATTTGCTACATCTAATAAAAGGTACACCCACAAATACTAGACTCCAGGTTTGTCTAACCATTGAAGGATGTTGTTATTTTTGGGATCAATATATTATGACTCCATTTAGGGAGATTATATACATACATATATATATATATATTTTTTTTTTAAGATACCTAGCTTACATAAATGTTACATAAAAAATATAGGGATTCCCATATGCCCCAATCCCCACACCTCCCACACCCTCCCACATAAACATCATTCATTAGTGTGGCACATTCATTGCAAGTGATAAACGCATCCTGGGGCTTTGCCATTAAGCATGGATCATAGTTCACATTGTAGTCTACACTCTTTCCCACACAGTTCTGCATGTTATGTGATGATATAAAATGGCCTATATCTATTGTTGCAACATCACTCAGGATGATTCCCAAGTCCTGAAAAAGCCCCCGTATTACAACTGCTTTTCCCTCTTCCTGCCCCCAGAGCCTCCAGTGGCCACTGGCTCCATATCGATGTTGTAATTTCTTCCATTGCTAGAATCACAATATGTCTATAGTAGAATACCAGTAAGTCCACTCTAGTCCATAGTTCTTTCCCCAATCCTGAGGATTCTGGAATGGTGACATCCACTCCACCTCCAATTAAGAGGGGGCTTATATCCTATGGGGAAGATGGATGGGACTATCCTGCCTGCAGCTGCAGACTCTCTCCATTCCCTGGGATGGCCATTGTCCATCATCATCTCCTTGTTAGTTGCCCTGGGTGAGTCCAACGAGCCGTAGAGTAGGTGTTGCAATACCACCGAGGTTCTGGGCCCAGCTGGCACATGGACAGCCCAAAGACTCGAGTCTCTGGACATACATCTACAAACTCTAGCACCAAGTATAGGTTTAAATAGAAGGCACAGATGAGCCATGTGCAGGGAAGACATAATTGAGTCCAACTCTGTTACTCTCAGGAGCACAACCTCCAAAGTAGGGCCTACTGGCAAGGCATCAAACTCCAGAGCTATCTGCCCTGACCGTAGGACTTGGGTGTCTCCAGAGCCCTCAGGAACCCCACTATTTGGGGTAGTATCCACTTTGGAAGTCTATGAGATCCTGCTAATTTTGCATAAGCATCACCTCTGGGATGACCTCCCGACTCACTTGGAAGTCTCTTAGCCATATAAACTCATTTGTCTTTACCTTTTCCCCCTTTCATTTTTCATGGTCTTTTTCCAGTTGGATTGCTAGTTGGTGCTTGGAAGCAATCCCTCATTTAGGCAGATTTTTAGTTGCATTACTGCAACTTTTCTCTACCAGTACTGTTGGTAGGTTTTTTCTCTCTCATTATCATTGACTTTTTTTTCACTCCAAAATAAGACTTTACATTTATCTCTTTCAAATGTCATCTTGTTATTTTTAACCTAGAATTCCAATATATCCAAGTCATTTTGAGTTATATTTTGTTTATTATCCTGTATTGACCATTCTTTCCTTTGCATTTGCTTCAAAATTTGATAAGCATTACTCTCGTGTCTTCTTCCAACTTGCTGAAGAACTGATTACACAGGGCAAACACAAGAGCTAGGAATCTTAAGGTGATTTCACTGGGGACATTCATTGTCTTGTCTGTGCCATCGTAGTCTTCCTGGGAGCATTCCTATAGAAAGTGCTTCTTTGGCAAGGTTTAGAACCATTCCTACTATCAACCCTTGGCAATGTGAATGTGAGAGTCCTCCTAGAGATGATGGAGCTGAATTCTATCACTGACTAAACAATTCAGCTAAATAGCCCTCAGACCTAGACTGACCCTAAGGGCAGAAAATAAGTGTTGGAAAGGATGTGGAGAAATTGGAACATTTTTTCTTTGACAATGGAGTGTAAAAGGGTGGAGCTATTGTAGAGAACAGTTTGGTAGTTCCTCAGAAAGTTACATATAGAATTCCCATATGGCCTGGTATATTAGTCAGCCAAACCTGTGCTGATGCAAAATAACAGAAATCTGTTGGTCTTTATAAAGGGCATTTATTTGGGGCAGAAACTTACAGTTACCAGGTCATTAAGCGTAAGTTACTTGTCTTACCATATCTGTTGCCACGTGTTGGAGCAAGATGGCTGCCAAGGTCTGCCAAGGGTTCAGGCTCCCTGGATTCCTCTCTTCCCAGGGCTTGTTTCTCTCCGGGCTCAGCTGCTCTGCTTTCTCCACAAGGCCAGTTGTAGACTTTCAGGCAAACGACTCATCTCTCTTCCCAGGGCCTCTGCCGTGTCTAATTGAGCCTTCTTTCTGCTCCTCTGTGTGCTTACTTCCCAAGAGGTGCAGTTTCTCTGTGTGCCCGCCCACCAAGGGGGCAGGGACGCAACGTCCTACTGATGTGGCCCAATTAAAGCCTTAATTATTATTTACTCAAGTAAAAGTGAAACCTCTAAATCCAATATAATCTAATATGCCCAGAGGGACAGACCAGTTTACAAACATAATCCAATATCTATTTTTGGAATTCATAAACAAAATCAAACTGCCACAGCATCATTATTCACAATTGCCAAAAGATGGAAGCAATCAAGTGCCCATAAGCAGATAATTGGATAAGCAAAAGTGGTAAATACATACAACAGAATATTTTTCAGCTGTAAAAGAAGAAATGAAGTTTTGGTACTTGCAACATAGAAGAACCTTGAAGACATCAGGTTGAGTGAAATAGGACAGATAGAAAAAGATAAATATTGTACAATCACACTGATCTGAAATAATTAGAATAAGCAAACTCACAGAGTCAGAATCTAGAATACAGGATACAGAGACTGGGTGAGGGTAAGGAATGGAGAGTTAATGCTTAATTGGTAAAGAATTCTCTTTGGGATATGGAAAGGTATTGGCAACAGATGGTAATGATGGTAGCACAACATTGTGAATGTGACTGATACCACTGAATTGCATGTTTGAATGCAGTTAAAAGGGGAATAAAAAATTTTAAAAATTTAAAAACCGTAAGAGTGTACAACACAAACAGTGAACCCTAATTTAACATACAGTTAATAGTATAATTATAATAATATTGTTTCATCAATTCTAACAAAGATACCATGCTAATGGAAAGTGTTAATAATAGGGAAAAGTGTATGTGAGTGGGGGTAATGTATTTTCTGCATGATTTTTCTGTAAACCTACAATTTCTGTAAATAAAAAAGAAGACAGTAAAAAGAAAAAAATCAACAGAAGAGTTAAAAGATTTTTAAAGTCCTAGAATGTAGGCCAAAAAAAGCATAGCAAAGAAAATATGAGATAAAGATAAGAAAATTAGAGTACCAATTGAAGACATAAAACTTCCAATTAATAGGAGTTTCCAAAAAAAGAGAAGCAGCAGCAGAAGAGGAAGAAGGAGGAGGAGGAGGAGAAGGAGGAGATGGAGGAGGAGGAGGAGGAGGAGGAGAAGAAATGATAATTTACATGGTGTTCTGCCATGAATAATATTTACAAAAGAGTATACTGGTTAAAAGCATTCTTTGGAGCCAGACTTACTTTACTTAAATGTCTGACTCCACCATCTACTATATATATGACTTTGGAAGTTTATTTAACCTCCCTCGGCCTCAATGTCCTCAACTACAAAATGAAAATGTTATCTACTTTGCATGATTGCTGTGAGGATAGCTAAAACATGTTTAAGCTCTTAAAGCAGAATCTGGCATGTAGAAAGCATATGAAAAATATTAGCTATTATTAATAATAGTGGGGAATGGATGTGGCTCAAACAGTTGAGTGCCGGCCTCCCACATGGAAGGTCCCGGGTTCGGTTCCTGGTGCCTCCTGAAGAAGACAAACAAACAATGAGCAGACAACAAGCAAAAACAAATGAGCAGGAAGTAGATGTGTGTGGCTCAAACAGTTGAGTGCCTGCCTCCCACATGGGAGGTCCCAGGTTCGGTTCCTGGTGCCGCCTAAAGAAAAAACAGACAATGAGCAGACAACGAGCAGACAACAAGCAAAAACAATGAGCACAAACAATGATCAAACAGAGGAGGGAGCCATGAAGGGGTGGGAAATACTATATAATATTACAACACAAATAATATGATCACTAATTTAACAAAAAACTGTGATATAAATATATGAGGAAGTTAGAGGAAAAGGAAGGATGTTAGGTAGGACACAAGGATGTTAACCTAAACTTTATCATTCATAGAAAGAAGCTGTAAAAGAAGAAATGAAGTTTTGGTACTTCATTATCTACAACCGGCAAATCAAATAGTTATAGCATGAACATGTTATTCAGAAACTTAGAGGCAAATGCCAGAAGGAACAGCTAGAAGAACTTGAAGTGGCTGCCAGGGAGAGGAGGACTCGGTGATAGGGAGAGGAGGGGTGCATTCATGTGACTAGTTTATTTTTATAATCATTTAAACACATACACATATTTAAGTAACCATATCACACTGAGATGAAACCCAAATGGATGACAATAGATGACTCTCAGGAAGCAGCGTCTTCAAAAGCTAAGCATTGACTCAGAGCAAAAAATACCCTTTCCAGCTGCTTCAAAACAAACATAAAGTAAGCAAAGGGCATGTTTCCAGGAGAAAGTGTAGTGGCCAGACTTAGTGTACAGGTCGTGGGCAACATCATGCTGTGCCTTATTGCACCAAGGTGCCCTGAATTTTCACCCCTTCTTCCCTCCTCAGGACCCTCCTTCCCTTATATTCTTGTCTTCCTCCTTCCAAGCCTCATTCCAAGTGGCTCAAGGTACTTCTTTCACACTAAGGGACAAAAGAAATTGCTGCAGCTTGATTGAATGGCTGTTCAATTATGTTCTGAAGTCTTTTGAGTTTTCTGTTAAATGGTCCATGTGGTGGTTTCATCAGAGAAACCAACTCTTGCGAAAAAGTATTTCTTTTATACGATGAAATGTTGGCATTCTGTATTCCATCTGAGGCACACTGTAATAGTCATTGTTAGAGGTACAAGCACATGAAAATACCAGTTAATGTAAGAGATTTCTGAGGAAGTCAGAAGGGAAAGAAAGTCAATTTTGCCTTTTCCCCCAAAATGGAAAATGGGTCAGGAAATTCTGAGAAAAGAAAGCATTTATTCACAGGAATTTCTAATTCTGATTATGGATCCCTACGGCATGATAATAATCACTCTTTGGGCTTTTGCACTGTCAAGGGATGAATCAAGAGCAAATGAAAGAGAAGTCAGGGCAGCTTAAAAATAGTAAATAGACTATGGCTAATATAGAATTGAGCTATGGTAGTTGAGGATAAAGTTCTGTGAAAAGATTTTGGCCCCATATTTACCTGAAAATTGGGAGTTAAACTGAAAGCTATCTGAACCAAAGAAATGAGTTTGAAGTGAGCTGGAAAGAATTGTACTAATCAGTCAAGGATGATAAAACAAGTACCATTCACTGATTGTTAACAGTTAAGCCATTTTGTAAAAAGTAAAAAATTGTAGCAAGGTGGATTTGAATAAAATACTTTGAGTTTTTGTTGTTTATTTATTTAAAAATTGAATATCATCATGCAGTCTTGAAGCAAACCAAAAAGACATAGTTGCCCACTTCCTCTACAGTGTTAAGGCAGTTCTTTGAATGAAATAAATAAAGGTTGAGTCCTGTATGGTCTTCAACTTTCATTTTGGTATAATTCTGCTTTTTATCCCCAGTCTGAGTTTATGTGTTGACTTTGAAATGATGTTAATTTATTTTTTCACAAATTAAACACTTTCTTAAAACTGTAATAAAGCACTACTTACTAGTTAGCGGAAATAAGATTCACATTGCATCACATATATTCCAGGTACTTTTAGTGATGTGGGAACCACAAATCCATAAAATTAAGCCAGAAAACATTTTTCTACAAATTTTAGTAAATTCTGACAGGAACAAGACAGAGGAATGGATAAATACCACGAAATATACATAGTTATTTTGACAACATTTTAATGACATATTTCAATGATATGCTAAAATTCAGTATGCGTTGGAATGCCCTGATAATATGCAGAGGGATGCACGGCTTCATTACTGAACAATTTAATAGGTTGACTCAACTAATCTAACAGACTATGGGTGAGTCTGGAAGCTTTGTCAGTATAACTAGAAGGACTCAGGACCTGAGACAGATGCTCGGCTTGCCACTGAATCAGGTAGGGAAACACCTTCTGATAAGATGACACAGTTCTTGGGTGCTCCAGAATCACTGAACGGCAGAGGGAACCTCTGGATGTATGCATAGAAATGGGTAGCTATGAGCTTCTGGGAGCAAAGAATGCCCTGGCACTTGCACAGCCTTGTTTCAGTTCATGACAGGGCTGCCCTACACTGTTGTATGTGTATGCCAGAGAGAAAATCACAAAATAAAATTCATGATTGGTTTTATACCTCTCTCTTTGCAATATGCTGCCTCATTCTAAAATCTTCCATGAAGGGGAAATTAAGATAATAATAAAATCTCAACTATTTTTTTTCTATTAAATCCAAAATTGTGATATTAGAACTCTGCTGAGATACACTCACCAAAAAGACAGAGTTTAATGAAATAGAAGTAAGAATAAACTGTCTTGGGGAAGAAGATATTCAACTCCATGAATACTTCTCCTAACCAGCATCATAGTATTTTAAAAGTATCTGTTTTTGGTCTGTTCTGTCTCCACAACCAGACTGTAAATTCATAAGCAAGAGCTATGCCTTATTCATCCTTGAGCTCCAGATGACCAGCACAATGTCTGGCATGAGGCACTCAATAGATTTTAATTAAACTGAACTGAGCCTAAATAAGAAAGGTTTAAAAAAATTAAAGTAATGCATGCTTCTGGTTAGGAAAAAAACACAATATACACAATGATGAACAGCCTAAGTTCCCAGCCCAACTCCCAGTCCTACTCCCCATTGGCAAATACTCTTAAACCAAGAAATTTTATTTTTTAAAGTTTCATCATATTTCTTGCTAGTGAAAAAAAAAAAGAATGCCAGTTTCAAATTATTCATGATCACTGTACTTAAAATAGGCCCAAAATATTTGGAAACACTGTCAAACAGTTATTTCAAGTTTTTGTATTCATACATGCAATCAACATATATTGTTTGCATTGAAAGTAATAAATGGCATTTCCTTTTTCATACTTTCATTAATAAAGACAAGCTTATCCCCCTTGAGCGAAGAAGAAGGCATAAGTCACTGAGACCCTAGAATTAGTGGGGACAGCACCCATCAGAACTAGACAATGGAGGTGGAGAGAGGAAGGGTGAGTCACTATCACAATGGGATAAGCCACTGTGTGAGTTAATGTCACAGATGGGGGAGAATCAGCAGATACAGGAATTGGCTCCCCTTTTTTCATTCCTCTCAGTAAATACCATTCTGTACAAGATGAGATCCATACGTCAATCACAATACACCACTTTTTTATGTCTACAAGCTCTGTGTACCAAAACAACTCCACATTCCAGGAATCAGCTCTCTTATTTTCTCAGTAAAATAATCTGTAAAATCCCTTGCAATTATTTATAATGGATTTATCTTACATTAGCAAGAACAAGTAAGAAAATATAAAATATAGCACAAAATGGTAGGGAAAACTCCACAAAGTCATGGCAATTTGTGAAAATCCTCACTCTGGTCAGAGTGAATAAATATCATTAACTTGGAGAGATGAAGCTATGAGGCTCTTTGCCAAAGAGAGGACTCCCTAGGGGAGTTGGGTGCCTGAAGGGGTCTTGGCCTCCAGGGAAATTTGGAGCCCCAAAACAGTGACCCGGAGGACACCCATCTGATGGTGCCTCAGTGGATCCAGGAAGCATGCAGGGATTGATCAGGCAGTGGGAGGAAATGAGGGCTGTTCATCAAGAAAAGACAAGAGACTATTGCAGAAAAATTCTTGTAGCAGAATTTAGATTTAGATGTGTAAGAAGATCACACTTTACATAAAATGGAGGAGAAATCCAAGGCTCAGAAAAGCAAACAAACAACCACCAAGGAACAAGAAAAATCGAGATAGAAACTACTGCTTACCAAATGCTTCATGTGGGTAGAGGTTTCACTAAAGGAATCTGAATTAATCCTTGCTCCAACACCAAACTATAGGCACCATTTTCATATTACAGGTGAGGAAAACTGAGGCTTGGAGAGGATAAATAACCTGTTAAAGGCCACAGAAGTAGTAAACTGATTCAAATCCAGGATTGCCTGATTCTATATCCCTGTTCTTTCAGTCACAACAAGGTATATCTCTAGTCAGTGAGAAAAACCATATAGTAGATCTAAGTGCAAAGACCTACTATATGGTAATAACTCTGAGATTTATAAGCAAGTACGCAAGTCTGCCTCCTTGACACTTTATCAAAAAATGTTTTCTGTCACTTAAACTTCCTTTCTTAACTGTTCTGTTATTAATATCCTGGGTGACCTATTTTTGCCAATGTTTTAAAATATTACTTGGTTCTGGTTAGAGGGTCCTTGAAATTGGTTAGAGGGTCCTTGAAATTCAACTGTAATTTTAGTTCCAAAAAATGGACTTTGTTTAACAGAGTGATTTATTAATGAGAACACAGTGAATAAATTGCCTGGTGGACCCATGTCCTAAACTGGCGTCTCCGCCTGACCTTTCAATCGGCTGTTACGGTAAGCATCCACCTACACCTTGGAAAGACAGTGAAGAGTAATGACCCAGGGCTCCACAGAGCATACTGAGCATACTCATTAACCAACATCTGAGGGGAAAGCAGTCTCCATTATAAAAAATACAAATTCCATTTTAAAAGAAACAAACTAATAAAGTGCACACAGCATTTTACAGAGCACTATATGTGGACTGTGTTTAAATTCAAAATAGAAATTACAGCTATAATTTGAGTAACATGAAAAGTACATTAAAACATTTCACTGCTTAAAAAGAGCAAATTTTAGGTCCAGTTTTCCAAACTGCTTTTTAAAAAAATCAAACATTGAAATAGGCCAAAGGGAGAATTTCTCAGAAAGTTATGCATTGTGAAAACAGAGTGGAACTAGAAGACTCAATGCAATTTTCCACTGTACCAAATCTTCAACTCTGGGGTTCTTTTTCCCTGCTATAGACAAAAATACAATAACTATATTTGTGTATGTGAATATAATAAAATTGCATCCAGTATTCTGCTGCACATTCATATGTTCTGCATACACACATTTACCATGATTCCCCACCTCCCAATATACACACAATAAAAAATAAAATTGCACTTAACCTTCCCCCCATCCAGGGGTGTTTTTCTTTCCAGCGGTCCCACATGTCAGTTGCTGGAAGCTGGCTGAGTGTTCACAGGCTTTCCTCACCAGGTCACATCCCCTCCAAGGAGACCACCTGCTTTGTGAGTTAACATGGTCTGTCAGGGAGAACAGCAGCTAAACCTTGCCCTTATTCCCTCCTTTGGACAATCTTCCCCTTATCTTCCAAAGCCCCTGTGCTAAGGTCCTACATGAAAAAGAGGTAGGATGGGCTTCAAAGAGAATGAGGAAAAGGACACGAAAGAGTCAATGTTTCTGTGATGTCACGGAAGTGTTATTAATGGCTGCTAACCATTTCTGAAAGGACATGAAAATTCCTCATCTGTCATGAAAGCCTATAAGCACTATTCAAATATTTCCATTCAGCAGTTTTTCCAGGCAGCTCTCCTCAAACTGCTTTTTTTAACTCACTAAGCTGACTCAGACTCATAGACAGAACTTCTCTGACTCACTTTTCTTTTCTTTTTATTTTAACTCTTTGAATCCTGAAAATGTATGGTCTTCTAAGGATCACTTCTTCTCACATAAAGGAGACAAAAAAAAAAAACACTTTAAAGACTAAGCAAAGCAGTTTGTAATCTTTAATTCTCAGAAAAATGCAAAGTACCCCTGAGAGGACAATGAGGAAACAACACAATAACAACATTCAAGATGTTTTCTCAAAGTATGATGGACAAGCACGCACGGCAGGTGGGTAAATACTGACACTTCTCTGAACCTCTAGGCTTTCCTCTTCTCTCTCACTTTCTACCCAGGTGTTTTCTTGCCACCCCTCTTCCTTGCCTACCTGGCTATGCCTTTGATTGGGGGTATGTGGGTATATAAATGCTTATGTGTGTCCAAATGTGTGTGCATCTGGGCTTATATTTCCAAATGATAATAAATGTTTGTCAGTGACTATGCATACCTTACATATGAAGTTTTCTTTGTAAATGAACACATAGCTCTAAATACTTACATTAAAAAAGAAGAAAGACTTCAAAATAGAGACCTAACTTAACAACCGGGTGATTCATAATAAAAGAGCAAACTAAACCCAAAGTGAGAAAAAGGAAGAAAATAACAATTAGAGTGGAGATCAATCAAACAGAGAATAAGAAAACAATAGAGATAGATCATCAATAAAACCAATAGTTGGATCTTGGAAAATATTAAGATCAACAAACCTTTAGCTAATCAATAAAAGAAAAAGAGAGGATGCAAAAAATTGAAATCAGAAATGAAAGAGGGGACATTATTACCAACCACACAGAAATAAAAAGTACTATAAGAAGATACTATGAACAACTATATGACAAATTATATAACCTAGATGAAATGGGCAAATTCTTAGAAACACACAGACTGCCTACACTGACTCAAGAGGAAACAGATTTTCACATATGTGACAGTTTGAAGTTCTTTTTTGAATCCCAAAAGATTATGTTCTTAAACCAATCCATTCCTGTGGTTGTGGTATCCTTTGATTGGCATTAGATCACTTTCAATTAGATCACTTTAGGGCATTTGATTGGACCACATCAGTGAGGTGTGACCCAGGTTAGGTCTTCACCCTCTTGCTGGGTCTTACATAAACTGAAAACACAGACAGAAAGGAGACACAGAGAAAGGAAGCCACCATTTTGATCCTACCATGTGAGAGAAAGGACTGCAGGAAAATAGAGAAGCCCTGAGAGGCTGAGAGAGGTCCCAGAGTCTGGAATTAGCAGAGCACAGAAGCACAGAAAAAGGCCTCTGAGGGGCTGGGCCCACAGAGCAGCTCAAGGCTGAGGAGATGAGCCTTCCATATGTCTGATCACCCAGAGCTAAACTCTGGGAGATGGTGAGCCTTGAGGGGAAGACAGGGACCTGGGCAGAGATCACCCACCATCTTGCCTTGCCACATGGCAGGACCCTAGGATCACCAATAGCCGTCTTTGGTGGAAAAGCATCTCTGAAGGTGCCTTGATTTAGACATTTCACAGCCTCAGAACTGTAAGATTTTCCCTTAATAAAATTCCCATTATAAAAACCAACCCATTTCTGGTACTTTGTATCAGCAGCCTTTTGGCAAACTAAAACAGATCAATAACAAGTAAAGAGATTGAATAAGTAATCAAAAGCCTGCCAACAAAGAAAATCCCAGAACCTTAATCGAACATGGCAGAAGTCCTTATAAGCATAGGAAGTTGGCATATAGAAGCCATAGAGAGCAACCAGAAGCTGGAAGTCAAGGGAACCTAGAAGAGAAAGGATAAAATGCCATCAAGTGCACACTGCCATGTGACGGAAAAGCCAAGGAATCCCAAAGACTGTCAGCCAGCCAGAAGATACTGACCCCAGAAGGAAGCAAGCCTACCAGCCTCTGAAAATATGAGCCAATAAATTCTTGTTGTATGGTATTTGTTTTAGCAGTTTACTTAGCAGAAAACAATGACACCATATGATCCAGCAATCCTACTTCTAGGAATATACCCAAAGAAATTGAAAGCAAGCACCTGAACTGATATTTGCACACTGATGTTCAGAGCAGCATTATTCATAACTGCCAAAAGATGTGAGCAACCCAAGCGTCAAAATGTGGTATATACATACAATGGTATATTATTCAGCCCTAAAAAGGAATAAAGTTCTGATACGTATGACAATCTTGGAAGAACCTTGAAGACAACATGGTGAGTGAAAAAGACAAAAGTATAAATACTGTATGATCTCACTGATATGAAATAATTAGAATAAGCAAATTCATAGGGTCAGAAACTAGAATATAGGATACCAAGGGCTAGGGTAGGGATAGAGAACAGGGAGTTAATGCTTAATTGGTACAAACTCTGCTAGAGGCAATGGAAAAGTTTTGGTAACGGATGGTGGTGATACTGAATGTGATGAGTACCACAATTATATATTTGAATATGGTTAAAAGGGGAAAATTTAAGGTATGTATATTTTATTATAATAATTTTTTAAAAAGATGAGTCTACAACACAGTGAATGCTAATGTAAATTATGGACTATAGTTAACAGTATAATTATAATAATATTGTTTCATCCTTTGTAACAAAAGTACCACACTAATGCAAAATGTTATTAATAGGGAAAAATGTGTGTAAGGAGATATATGGACACTGTATTTTCAGCATGATTTTTCTTTAAACCCACAACTTCTCTAATAAAACATCTTAATTTAAATTTTTTAAAAGTGGACAAGACATTGCTCACCAAAAAGGACTTACATGAAAACACTGTTTAAAATTTGGATTCCACCAAGAAAGAGTCCCATTTGAAAAATAATTAATGCCTATGTGATTCTCTAGCAATTAAAAAAAAAAAAAAGTTGACATGTCCAAGTAAATGTGAAAGAATTTTGGCTCCCTGTGTCCTGCAATAGTGACATCTATGGTCTAACATCCCTCACTATTCCTCTGTGTCATTGTTGGCTATGCATTTTAAAGAAAGCTTCAAGAGCTGATTTTTGAAATTATAATCAACCAATACAAATTTTGCTTTTCCTTTGTGTCCAGAAAACTTTAAATCCCATCTCAACGGGTGAAATATTTGCAATATTGGCTCTTTAGTTATTTATTTTGTCACTGCTTTCTACTCACAGATGTCCTTAATTCTCTTTAAAAGTTTTCTTTGAAATAATATTTTTAAAATCCTGTTCCGGTGCTCTTGGTGAGACTCCTGGAAGGCTTTCCTCTGAATAACAGGCATGTCTGTAATTCTGACTTTATCTTGTTAATTTCATATGAGCATTTAAATATTCAGTATCATTCGTGAGAAAATTGAGGAAAAATAGTTGGAGAAAGTCAGATAACTAAAATTTGCAGTACAACCATAATTTGACTATAAAGTCCATCCATCCTTCCTTTTTCCCTTCAACAAGCATACTAGGTGGTGGGCAAACATAAGTAAAACATAATTCCTGCTATAAAGGAACTCTCAACCTTGATAGTTAAGATAACAAATAAGTAATTAAGCAATTAAATAAAAGTTGATGAGCTATCTGATACTAAGATTGTCTGGTAATGATAGAAAAATAAAGAAGTATGAGTAACCCAGTTTGGGAAGGTTTAGTTGAGGAGTTGATGCTTTTAGCTGAGTTTTGCAGGGCTATAGGAGTTAGCCAGTCTGCAAATAAGGAAGAGGCATTTCAGTCAGGGGCCATAATGCACATAAAGAAGGGTGTGTCTGAGGAATGCCAAGTGGTTCAATTAAGCCAGAGAGCGCATGGGATAAGTATGGCAGAATCTAGAAAAGGAAGATAGAAAGGCAATGAGGAGCAATAAAGGTCATGAGAAGCCACTGATGGACTACAAAATCAGGGAAGTGCTTTGCTTGGGTTTGGATTTTTAAAAGATTGCTCTGGGGACAATGAGAACGTGGATTAGAGGGGTGAAATAGGTGGCATGAAAACCACTAAAAGGTAGCTACAGGAGTTCTTGCTTCTGTTAATGGCAGAGTAGACTGGTCAGAACAAGTGTTACATAGACAACAATTGTAAAAGCTGAACAAAATTCTTTTTTAAATACTCAAAAACACTGGAAAGTCAAGGAAAAACTGGAGCAGAGGCTATTCTTAAAAGGCAAACTGCAATGGATAAGATTTGCAAATTTGTAAATTTTTGCCTAAGGGCAAATCCACATAGAGCTGGGGATTCAGAAAGTCTTAGTTTCCTTATTTGACTGAGGTGTCAGATGAAAGAGTTCAGAGAAGGAAGAATAGCCAGAAAGCTAAGGGGGGAAGATGGGAAGGAGGGGAGTTATGAAGGAAGTGAGCCCTAATATCGCTAATGAAATCTGCAAATCCTTGGCCAACCAATAAAGAATGCATGAAAACTAATCTATTGAGTCAATACAATACCAATCATAATCCCAACAAGCTTTCTTAAAAATGTGAAAATTGGCAAGTTGATCCTAAAATCAAATTGGAAATGTTAAGAATCTAGAATACTCAAAACAATCTTGCCAAAAGATGGGAACTTACCACTACAAGACTTCAAGACTTTCTTAAAGCTCCAGTGCTGTATTGGCATAAAGAGAAAGAAATAGATCAACAGAGCAGAATAGAGTCCAGAAATAAACCCATAATTATATAGTTGTTTTAGTTTGCAAAAAGCTGCTGGGAGCAATATATCAGAAAAGTGTTGGTTTTCACAATGGGAATCTATTAGGTTAAAAGCTTAACAGTTCTGAGGCTGTGAAGCTATCCAAATCAAGGCTTCAACAGGTGATGCTTTTCTCCCCAAAGACCAGCTGTTGGTGGTCCTGGAGTCTCTCATGTGGCAGGGCACAATGGCAGCATCTGCTGGTCTCGGTCGCTGCCTTCTCCTC